>SZWC01032278.1:10042-21287 GCA_023375785.1 Penium margaritaceum | reverse complement strand
TCCAGGCCTCAACCATCTTCTCATCTCCGTCGAACTTGTGGCCAAAGTGCTGCGGGTGGCAACGGCGTGCTGCGGCAAAAATGGGGCAAGACATTTGATTAGTCCACCTTGTGCTCAACCGTTCACGTACGAACTTGACCCATTCTGGATTGCACACAGCACGACGCCGACCCTTAGAGACTGCCAGGGCGTTCAAAGCCTCTGTGGTATCCAGCAATGTCTCAAAGACAATCCCAGCAGTGCCCCCTGCAGCATCTGCCTTTTGCAATGCGAGAACAATGGGAAGCATGAGCTTCACCATTGCTTTCACTTGCACCCAGAAAACACCCATCCTCACTAGCCGGAGCACCTCCTTCTTCTTAGCTTTCCAACCAGCATCCTTGCCAACTGACCCAAACTCTGACCACCTTGTGCTGTTCACAATGTTCAGCAGCACGTCACGCAAGCTCAGCAGGCGTTCAAGCATCTTGTGCACGGATGCAAAGCGGGTTGCAACAGCTGGCAGCAGCACCTTGCCACTCTCTGCCTTCAACCACGACCTCAACAGGTCCTTGTTTCTGAAGAAAGACACAATCCTCTCTGCCTTGCTGATCAGAGCCTGACCCCACTCTGTCTTGGCAACATCTTTGAGCACCAGATCAAGAGAGTGTGCAACACAGTGCGTAAAGAACACGGCAGGATACTTTGCCTTCAACTCCTGGTACGCCTTTTTGTTGGTGGAGGAGTTGTCAGTGATCACCATGATCACCTTGTCTGCGCCCTGGCCGCGGTAGAGCTTCTCATCGTATGGCTGAAAGGAGTCTGGCGGGTTTGGCAGAGGCTTGAGTCCAAGCAATGCCCAGGCTGCAGCAGGTGCATACTTGCACTTGACGATGTTGTGAACAGGAGCACCGACATGGCCCCGGATGCGGTCACTGCCACCTGCTTTGACGACGCCGCAAGCACCACACTGGAAGCCGGGATAGCCTGCCTAGGTGGGGAAAGGCCTGAAGAACTTGCTTAAGGCACGGACGAGGAAATTGCCCGTGAGAACGGGGGGCTTGGCAGAGGCAACCGCTGAGGCACAGGTGGGGTAGTTGCCCCGCTCAGCCATGGTGGCTGAGTAGAGCAATACAGAGCTTCAACAATGGACTGAGCTCAGTGTATACCCTCCCCCCCTCCCCCCCTTCCGTCATACCAAATCGCAGACACAACGTTGGACAGGCTAGCATGAGAAAAGCCCTTGACACGTCATGCGTTTCATGACATGCTGATAACCTCGGTATTCGTCAACTAACGGCCGCAAAAGTCACACATGAGGTTCACACACAAAAACCACGGAGTAACAATGTCCCAAGCATGCACCATGCACGGTGGCATGCCATGTCATATCCACGTGTGCATGGTACAACACCGTCCATTGAATGGGGACAACAGAAAATTCAACAGTCCAATCAAAGCATCTCCCATGACACCGAGGCAAGGAGGATATTCCTCGGTGCCTGATTTTCTTCGGACGGGGTCGTCCGTCACCTTTTTTTTTTCCCGCACTAGGCTTGTGTTTTTTCCTCCCCACCAAAACCATGGCCCCTAGTGCCCCCAGCTGGTTTGAGGGGGTCAAGTCAAGTCGACGGCCACGTCGAGGTGGACCGACTTGGCGACTCCAACTTGACCCCCTCAAGTCGGAAGTCGAAGTCAACATGGACACTTACACACACTTACATGCACTTACACGTATCTACACGGACTCACACGCACATACACGCACTTACACAAACTTACAAGTATTCACACGCACTTACACGCACTTACATGCACTTACACGTACTTACACGTACTTACACACACTCACACACACTTACACGAACTTACAAGCACTTACACACACGGACACACACTTACACACACTCACACACACTCACATGCACTAACACCCACTTACAGGTATTTACACGCACGTACACACACTTACATACACTTACGTGCACTTACACGCATGTACATACACTTACACGTACTTACACGCACTTGAAAACACTTACACACACGCACACACATTTACACGCACTTACACGTACTTCCACGCACTTACACACACTTACGCATACTTACACGCACTTACACGCACTTACACGCACTTATACGGACATACACATATTTACACGCACTTACACACACTTACACGTACTCACACGCACTTGCACACACTTACACACACTTACACATACGTACACGCACTCATACGCACTCACACGGACTAACACACACTTCTACACACTCACACACACTAACACGGACTTACAAGCACTTCCACACCTTGACACGCACTTACACATACTCATACACACTTACATGTAGTTACACACACTTACATGCACTAACACACCCTTACACATACTGACACACACTTACATGTACTCATACGCACTTACACACTCACACGCACTTACACGCACTTACACACACTTACATGCACTTACACATACTTCTACGCACTCACACGTACTTACACACACTTACACTTATTTACACGGACTTACATGGACTTACACATACGTAAACACACTTACATACACTTACTCGCACTCACATGCACTTACACGACTTATACGTACTTACACGTACTTACACGCACTTACACGCACTTGGACGCACTCACACGCACATATACGGACTTACACACATTCACACACTCTTACACATACTTACACGCACTCACACATACTCACACGCACTTACACGCACTTACACGCACTTACACATACTTATACGTACTTAAATACACTTACACGCACTTTCACGCACTCACACACACTCACACGCACTCACAGGAATTCACACGCACTTACACACACTTACACACACTTACACACACTTACATACACTTACACGCACTTCCACTCACTTAAACGCACTCACACATACTCACACGAACTTATACGCACTTACGCACACTTACACTCACGTACACGTACTCATACGCACTCACACACACTTTCACATACTTACAGGCACTTACACACACTTGAACGTACTCACACGTACTCACACACATCTACACATACTTACATACACTTAAACGCACTCACACATACTCACACACACTTACACGTACTTACACACACTTACTCTCACTTATACACACTCACACGTACTCACATGCACTTTCACACCCTTGCATGCACTTACGAGCACTCACATACACTCACATGCACTTTCGCGCACTTACACGCACGTACACGCATTCACACACACTTCACCGCATTTACACACACTTATACAGACTTACACACACTTACTTACACTTCCACATACTTACACATACTTACCCATACATGCACACACTTACACGCATATACATGCACTTACACGCACTTACATGCACGTACACGCACTCACGCATAAGTACACGTACTTACACACACTTACATGCACTTACACGCACTCACACGTACGTACACGTACTCACACACAGTTACACGCACTCACACACATTTACACACACTAACACGTACTTACACGCACGTACACATACTTACACGCACTTACATGCACTTACATGCACTTATATGCACTTACACACGCTCACACGCACTCACATGCACTTACACACACTTACACGTACTTACACGCACTAACACGCACTAAAACGCACTTGCACACACTTAGACACACTTACACATACTTACACGTACTTACATGCACATACACGCACTCACACACACTCACATTCACTCACACACACTTTCACGTACTTTCAAGCACTTCCACGTACTTACACATATTTACACACACTTACAAGCACTTACATGCACTTACAAGTACTTACACACACTTACACGTACTTCAACACACTCACACGCACTCACACGCACTTACACGGACTTACACAGACTTACACACACTTACACACACTTATACGCACTTACACGCACTTGTACGCAATGACATGGACTTACACGTACTTACACACACTTACACGTTCTTATACACACTTACACGTACTCATAGCACTTACACGCACTCACACGCATTTACATGCACTTACACGCACTTGCAGGCACTTACATGCACTTACAGACACTTTCACACACTTACACCCATTTTCACGCACTTACACGGACTTCCACACAGTTACACATACTTACACTCATTCACACGCACTCACATGCACTTGCACACACTTACACATACTTTCACACACTTACACACACTCACACGCACTTACACAGACTTACATGTACTTATACGCACTCACACATGCTAACACAGACTTACACGCACTTTACACACTTACAAACACTTACACGTACTTACACACACTCACTCACACTTACATGTACTTACATGCACTTACTCACACTTACATGCACTTACACACACGTACACGTACTCACACACACTTCCACACACATACATGCACTTACACGGACTTACACGGACTTATACGCACATAAATACACTTACACAAACTTACACGTACTCATATGTACTCACACACACTCACACGCATTTACATGCACTTACACGTACTTACACGCAATTTCACACACTTGCACGCACTTACACGCACTTATATGCACTTACACACACTTACACGTACTTGCACGCACTCACACACACTTACACAGACTTACACGCACTTATACGCACTCACACATACTTACACACACTCACACACACTCACACACAATCACACGCATTTACATGCACTTGCATGTACTTACACACACTTACACGTACTTACACGTACTTACACATCTTACACGCACTTACACACACTCACACACACTTACACACACTCACACACACTCACACGCAGTTACATACACTTACACGTACTTACACGCACTTACACGCACTTCCACGCACTTACACACACTATAATGCACTCACACGCACTCACACACACTTACATACACTTACACATACTCACACGCACTTACATGCACTCACACGTACTAACACACACTTGCACGCACTTACACGTACTTACACGCACTTACACGTACTTACACGTACTTACATGCACTTACACGCACTTACAAGCACTCACACACACTTCCACACACTCACACGCACTCACACACACTTACACACACTTACACGGACATACACACACTTACACATACTTACACACACTTACACGCACTTACACGCACTAACACGGACTTACACATACTTACACGCACTTACACACACTTACCCGCACTCACACAAACTTACAGACACTTACATGCACTTACACACACTTATACGCACTTAAGTGCACTTACACACACTCACACACACTTACACAGAGTTACACACACTAACACATACTCAAATGCACTCACACGCACTCACATGCACTTACACGTACTTACACGCACTCACACATACTCACACACACTTACATGTACTCACACGCACTTACACGCACTCACACACATTTACACCTACTTACACGCACTTACACACACTTACACGTACTTACACGCACTTACACGTACTTACACGCAATTTCACACACTTGCACGCACTTACACGTACTTACACGCAATTTCACACACTTGCACGCACTTACACGTACTTACACGCAATTTCACACACTTGCACGCACTTACACGTACTTACACGCAATTTCACACACTTGCACGCACTTACACGTACTTACACGCAATTTCACACACTTGCACGCACTTACACGTACTTACACGCAATTTCACACACTTGCACGCACTTACACGTACTTACACGCACTCACACACACGTACTCGCACTTACATGCACTTGAACGCACTAAGACATACTGACACGTACTTACACGCACTTACACACACTTAAACACACTCACACCCATTTACAGGCACTTGTACGCACTTACACGCACTTACACGCACTCACACACATTTACACCTACTTACACGCACTTACGCACACTTAGACACACTTACACGCACTTACACACACTTACACGCACTCACACACACTTACACATACTCACACGCACTTATACGCACTCACACACATGTACTGGCACTTACATGCACTTGAACGCACTAAGACATACTGACACGTACTTACACGCACTTACATACACTTACAAACACTTACACGCTCTTACACGCACTCACACGCACTTTCACGCACTCACACATACTTAAACACACTCACACGCATTTACACACACTTACACGCACTTACACGCACTTCCACACTTACATGCACTTTTACATGCACTTTTATATTCTTACACACACTTACACGTACTTACACGCACTCACACACATCACACAAACTTACACGCACTTAAATACACTTATACCCACTCACACACACTTACCCGCACTTACACACACTTACACACACTTACATGCACTGATACACACTTCCACACACTTCCACACACTTAAATGCACTTTCACGCACATACACACACTTACACGTACTTACACGCACTTACACACACTTAAACACACTCACACCCATTTACAGGCACTTGTACGCACTTACACGCACTTACACGCACTCACACGCACTTACACGTACTCACACGGACTTACATGCACTCACACAGATTAACATGTACTTATACGTACTTACACGTACTTACACGTACTTACACGCACTTACACAAACTTAGATGCACTCACACACACTTACACGCACTTACACGTACTTACAGGCACTTACACGCACTTACATGCACTAGCACGCACTTACACGCACTTACACGCACTTACACGCACTCACACACACTTACATGCAATTACACGCTCCTGCACGCATTTACACACACTTTTACGCACTTATACACCCTCACACACACTTACACACACTAACACTCACTTACACGCACTAACACACACTTACACGCACTTACACGCACTCACACACACTTATACGCCCATACACGTACTTACACACACTTCCACATACTTACACGCACTTATACACACTTACACACACTTACACGCACTCACACACACTTACACACTCACACACACTTACACGCAGTTATACACACTTACACACAATTACACGTATTTACACACACTTACACGCACTCACACGCACTTACACACACTTCCACGCACTTACACGTACTTACACGGACTTACATGGACTTACACGCACTTAAACGCACTTACACCTACTTACACGCACTTACACATACTGCCACGCACTTACGCACACTTACACACACTTACACACACGTACATCCACTTACACGCACTTACACATACTTGCACTTACACACTCTTGCACGGACTTACACGCACTTACACACACTTAAACACACTCACACGCACTTACACACACTTACACGTACTTACACGCACATACACACACTTACACGTACTTACACGTACTTACACGCACTCACACACACTCACACACACTTACACTTACTCACATGCACTTAGATGTACTTATAGGCACTCTCACGCACTTACACGTACTTAAACGCACTTGCACACACTTGCACACACGTACACACACTTACACGCACTTACACGTACTCACACGCACTTACATGGACTTACACATACTCACACACGCTTACACACACTTACACGCATTTACACGCACTTACATGCACTAACACGCACTAACACGGTCTTATACGCACTTACATGCACTTACACGCACTTACACACACCTACACATGCTTACACGCACTTTCAAACCGTTACACATACTCACACACACTAACACATACTTACACATTCTCACACGCATTTACACACACTTACACGTACTTACACGCACTTACACGCACTTTCACGCACTTACACGCACTTGCATGGACTTTCACGGACGTATACGCACTTACACGCACTTAAACACACTTACACGCACTCACACATACTTGTACGTACTTACACACACTTACACATACTTACACGTACTCACACACACTTACACGGGCTTACACACACTTATGCGTACTTACACGTACTCACACACACTTGTACACACTTACACGGACTTACACACACTTATACGAACTTACCCACACTTACACACACTTACACGTACTCATACACACTTACACTCATTTACACGTACTTAAACGCACTGACACACACTCACACGCACATACATGCACAAATATGTACTTACACGCACTCATACGTACTTACACGCACTTATAAGCACTTACACGCACTTACACACACTTACACGTACTTAAACGCACTGACACACACTCAGACACACATACACACATGAATATGTACTTACACGCACTTACACGCACTTACACGCACTTAAGCAGACTTACACGCACTTACACACACTTACACGCACTCACACACACTTACATACTCACACGCACTTACACGCACTTACATGCACTTACATACACTTACACGCATTTACAGACACTTACACGTACTCACACACACTTACACGAACTCACACGCACTTCCAAGCATTTGTATGGACTTACACACACTTAAATGCACTTACACATACATACATGCAGTCACACGCACTTACACGCACTTACACTCACTTACACGCACTTCCATGCACTTACACACACTTACACGCACTCACACACACTTATACGGACTTACACACACTTATACGTACTTACACACACTCACACACACTCACACACACTCACACGCACTCACACGCACGTACACACACTCACATGCACTCACATGCACTTACACACACTCACATGAACTTACACGTGCTCACATGCATTTACACGGATTTACACGTACTTACACGCACTTAGACACACTTACACCATTTTACATGCACTGACACACACTTACACATACCTATACTCAATCACACACACTTACACGGACTCACACACACTTACGTGCACTCATACACATGTACACGCACTTACACGCACTTACACGTACTTACACGCACTTACACCCACTCACACGCATTTACACACACTCACCCGCATTTACACGGACTTACACGCACTTACACCCACTCACACGCATTTACACACACTCACCCGCATTTACACGGACTTACACGCACTTACACCCACTCACACGCATTTACACACACTCACCCGCATTTACACGGACTTACACGCACTTACACCCACTCACACGCATTTACACACACTCACCCGCATTTACACGGACTTACACGCACTTACACCCACTCACACGCATTTACACACACTCACCCGCATTTACACGGACTTACACGCACTTACACCCACTCACACGCATTTACACACACTCACCCGCATTTACACGGACTTACACGCACTTACACCCACTCACACGCATTTACACACACTCACCCGCATTTACACGGACTTACACGCACTTACACCCACTCACACGCATTTACACACACTCACCCGCATTTACACGGACTTACACGCACTTACACCCACTCACACGCATTTACACACACTCACCCGCATTTACACGGACTTACACGCACTTACACGTACTCACACACACTTACACGGACTCCCACACACTTACGTGCACTCATACACATGTACACGCACTTACAAGCACTTCTACACACTTACACGTACTTATAGGCACTTACACGCACTTACACCCACTCAAACGCATTTACACACACTCACACGCATTTACACGGACTTACAGGCACTTACACGTACTTACACGAACTTACACGTACTTACACACACTTACACGTACTCATACGCACGTACATGCACTCATTTGCACTTACACGCACTCACACGCACTTACACGTACTTACACGCACTTACACACACTTACACACACTTACACAGATATACACGCACTTACACGTACTTACACGCACTTACACACACTTACACACACTCACACACACTTACACAAACTTACACATACTTACACACACTTAAATGTACTTCCACGCACGTACACATACTTAGACGCACTTACACACACTTACATGAACTTAAACGTACTTACACACACTTACACACACTTATCCGCACTTACACATACTTACACGCACTTACAAGCACATATACACTCACACACACTTACACGCACTTACATACACTTACACATACTTACACACATTTTCACACACTTACATGCACTCACACGTACTTACACACACTTACACACACTTAGACATACTTACACGGACTTACACGAACTTTCACGCACTTAAATGCGCTTACACATACTTACACGCATTCACACACACTTACACGCACTTATGCGCACTTACACGCACATACACGCACTTGCACACACTTACACGCACTTACACGCACTTACATGCACTTGCATGCACTCACACGCACTTACACGGACTTAAATACACTTACACACAATCACACACACTCACATGCACTTACACACACTGACACGCACTTAAACACACTTACACACACTTTAGCACTTACATACACCCACACGCTCTTACACACACTCACGCGTACTTACATGCACTCACGCACACTTACACGCACTTATACGCACTTACACACACTTACACGTACTTACACACACTTACACGAACTTACACGCACTTACACGTACTTACATGCTTTTACACGCACTTCATGTTGGAGTGATGCTCCTGACCATGGCAGAAATGACTCCAAAAAAGGAACACCAAAAAGACAAGCCAAGGTGGCTAAGTGGTTAATGGTGTCCACGTCTAGAGGCAGGGGCCCGGGTTCAAGTCCCACAAGATGAAATTCTGCCCTGCCTCAAGGGAGGTGGAAGATAGATGCTAGGAAGCTAGCTCAACCTCTATAGTTCCTCTTTAAGTTTCTAGAAGGCCAGGTGAGGGTCCAGGAAGGTGGTACACCTTCTAGAATGAATGACTTGTTCTACAAGGCATCTAGAGGTGTCTTGGTCTTTTGGATACCTTCCCTCCTACTAGAAGCAAGCTGAGGAATCTAGGAAGGGGCAGAAGCTTCTAGAGGAGGGAAGGGATGCCTTCCTAGGTGGGAAAAGGATAGCCTACCAATGAGCACTCTAGAAGCCGTAGAATCTGCTAGGAAGCTCCAAATCTGGCATGCTTTGGTGTTCTGGAACGCTTAGATTAGTGGCTATAAAATGCCACTGCTTGTGAGCCTTGATGAAGTTTTCATTTCCAGTCTATTGAGGCCAAAACTATTGCCACACTCTTTGACCAGATTTTGCCATCCGTGGAACAAGTTGCCTCCACAGTTTTAGTCTCTCCAAAAACAGTTGGTGGTGTGAACCAGCCACTGCTAGGGACCCTCCAGGGTGCACACTCACCCTCAGGCCAACAAAGGGTTATGGGCCCATGCCTCTAAGGGGTTCAAAGCCAGCTT
>SZWC01032273.1:0-12070 GCA_023375785.1 Penium margaritaceum | reverse complement strand
TTCCACCCCTCCCCCGCCTCCTTTGCCCCCCTCGCACCGCCGCGGTGGTCCGCCGTCTGTCTCTCTCCTCCGTCCCCTCTTGTCATCTTCCATGCCGCCCCCTGTCTCTCCCCTTGACTTCCCCACCTCTCCCCCTCCAATTCCTTCTCCTCTGACCGCAGCACAAGCTATGGGCTTCCCTTGTGCGCCTTCTCCCGCTCGCTGTACGGATCCTGTCCTCTCTATTGAGGATGTCCCGGAGGACATCCCCGCATCTGTGTCCTCCCCTAGCAATCTCGTGGGAGATCATGTCCTCGTTGCAGTGACACCATCTCCCCCATCCTCACCCCCTGTCGCCTCCTTTGCGCATCCCTCGCCCTTTCCTCCTCTTGTCAATATCCTCTCTCGTGAAATCCTTCCTCCCCTTCCTCCTCCCTCTCGGTTCCCTTTGACACCCGCTCCCCTCCTCAGTCCATCTCCTCCTCTAGTCGGTTCCTCCAACCCACCCGTTCCCAGCCCGGAGTCCCTACCTTTCTGCTATTGGTAGCCTCATGTATGCCATGATAGGAATTTGCCTTAATGTTTTCTATGCTCTGGGACAAGTGAGCAGGTTTGTGGTCAATCCAGCGCCAGAGCATTGGCAAGCAGGCAAGCAGTCAAGCACATGATGTGCTACGTACAAAAGACACTAAACATGGGACTCCGGTTTGGAGGCCAAGAGGCATCTGAACCACTCACGTAGTATGCTACATGGACACCGAATGGGGAGGAAGAATCGATGAATGAAAGCCCACCTCGAGCTTTGTGTGCATCTTGAACGGTGGTGCAGTCTCTTGGACAAGCGGAAAGCAAGACCGTGTCTCCCTCTCTATCGTTGAGGCAGAATAGAGTGCTCATGCAGTCTTCTTGCTGAATGAAAGTGCCATAGACGGAAACAACGGAGGTCCGCATCGACAACAAGAGTGCCATAAAAATGGCAGAGGATGACATATCCTCCTGGCGGACCAAGCACATCGACATCAAGTACCACTACTCACGCGACCTGGTCGCAAAGGAGATTCTGGACCTGGAATACCTGGAGACCTAGAAGATGCTTGCATTTTGCATGACAAAGGCGCTTGACAATGAATTGCACTCTGTAGGTAACCGAGGTAATGCAGCCGACGAAGACTATGGCTAAGAGACATGGAGAGAGGAGATATCTCACAGCCAATGGACAGAGGTTCAAGGGAGAGTTTGTTGACTTGAGATGTCCCTTGTCCATAGCTGCATTCAGACAGGCATAGGACGGACTAGGCCAGCACTGCTCCCTTGATGTTAGTGTCCTAAGTCTGGTCGAGGTAGACAAGGTGTGCATTGCTCCTTTGGGGCAAGTCCACTTCGTCTAACCTGGATAGTATAGCCAGTNAAAATGGCAGAGGATGACATATCCTCCTGGCGGACCAAGCACATCGACATCAAGTACCACTACTCACGCGACCTGGTCGCAAAGGAGATTCTGGACCTGGAATACCTGGAGACCTAGAAGATGCTTGCATTTTGCATGACAAAGGCGCTTGACAATGAATTGCACTCTGTAGGTAACCGAGGTAATGCAGCCGACGAAGACTATGGCTAAGAGACATGGAGAGAGGAGATATCTCACAGCCAATGGACAGAGGTTCAAGGGAGAGTTTGTTGACTTGAGATGTCCCTTGTCCATAGCTGCATTCAGACAGGCACACGACGGACTAGACCAACACTGCTCCCTTGATGTTAGTGTCCTAAGTCTGGTCGAGGTAGACAAGGTGTGCATTGCTCCTTTGGAGCAAGTCCACTTCGTCTAACCTGGATAGTATAGCCAGTAAACTCTACCTAGGACAACCCCTTGTGGCTTAGATGTTTCAGAGATAGTCTGTGGAGCAAAAGATCACAGGGTCAAATCTCAGTCCAGTGACTAACTTTCTTTGTGACCAAAATGTGACAAAAGGTTCTAAGATACATCTTAGAATATCCAAATATCCTTCGTGGTGGCTGGCGCCACTTGGCCGTCACATGGAGTGCCACGTAGGCGGGGGAGGTGATGTAATCCACATTGCACCCAAAGTAGCTCATCCAAAGAGCCACTACGTGCCTAGGCTAGAGGCTGGCTATAGGGCTATAAGAACCTGTCAGTTGTCTGTTATTGCTTACATTTCTTGCCTTTGAGAATCCTGACAGATTTGTCAACACAGGTAGACACTAAAAAAGAATTGGTTGGTCTAAGCCCCAGGAGTTAGTTCCTTGCGCAAAAGTGACCAGGTGCTAAGGATCTAGTGCAAGGAAGCTTACTCTCAAAGTGACGGCATTTGCTAACTGAAATTGGCAGAATCTTGCTGTGATACAAAGCATTGAATCTGGAGGAGATAAGAAGACTTGGCAAAGCAAGCATGTGGGACTAAAAGGGCACTTGTTGTGCTGAAGATTCATGAAGAAATCATTTAAAATGATGGAGTACGTAAGGAGCTAGAGCTGGGGCAAGTCAGCCCTCTTACAAGCTACACCACTTCGTCATGGAGGCTAAGGCTCACACGATACTGTCCATAGCCTTGCACAGGAGAGGAAAACAGCCTACGAATCAGGTTGACCAATGACAAAGAACCTGGAGAGCTAGGAAAAACTCTCACGGTATACTCCTAGTGGTCATATCACCCAAAATCTTGTGGAGAGTTGCCATGTGTCCATGGCTGGCACACAAGGATCTCACATCACCTAAAAGGGAAGGAGACATACCTTTATCCTAGTCAGCACCCTCAAAGAATACAATCATAAGATCAAGGACCGTTTTGGATATTTTTCAAATCTGGTCTTGATCCTGGACCTCTTGCCTTTTTCCTCTCTCAAACAAGGGCATGGAGCCGTCGCCCATGATCATCCAGACAAGGCGGTTAATGACCCCAAAAACTTGAGAAACTCATACCTCCCAGTCCGATTGTTTGATGGACCCGGAATGTGGAGCACGGTCCATTTGCCACCTGATCTTTCTAGTAATGAAATCAAATGATGATCCAAGCAGGAATCAAGGATCTTCCTGGAACTTGCTTATATGGACCTCAATCTGACTGGAAGTTAACGTGTCACGGGTGATTGATTTTCCACAGAGTAAATTTGCCAGAAAGTGTTACTTTGTGATGAAACGTTTGCATGTAATAGGGAATTGATATGCCATAGGATTTTACTTGTGCTAGAGAGTTGATCTGACACAATGAGTTTAATTTTCATTAGTTAATTTGTAATGCGGAGCTATTCTACAACCAAGATCTTTTTTGAGACGTGTCATAGGATTTTATTTGTGAGTGAGAGGCAGATTTTTCATGAGAGGTATTTTGGACACAAGTTGATTTACGAAGGAGAATTGATTTGAGGTACGAAGTTATCTTAAAATAGAGAGTTGATTTACAATGGAGAGTTAAAGAGTGACCACGATTGTTTTGTGACAGGGAGCTTATTTGTGACATTTCGTTTATTTGCAAGGGAAAGTTGATTTAGAACTGGGTGTAGGCTTTTGACAGGGATTTGATTCATGGTGGATACTTGATTTGCGACAAAGAGTTGATTTGTAACCAGGAGCTGATAGGCAACCAGGAGGTGATTTGTCATAGAGAGTAGATTTGCAATGGAGGCTTCATTTATGGCGGGAATTTTACTAGCAATGGGAGTTGACTTGCGACCGGAAGTTGATTTGTGATTGGGAGTGGATTTGTATCAAGGTGCTGATTTGTGACGGGATTATGACCAGGAGTTGATTTGCAATGTGATGTATTTTGCAACATGGAGATTATTTGTGATGGAAAATTGAGTAGTATCACATAGCTGACTGACAACGAGTACTTGGTTTGCAACAAGACATTGATTTGCAATCAGAAGTTTGTTTTTGACCAGGTCTTGATTTGATGGTAGTCGATTTTCATTTGGGAATTGATTTACAACGTGGGTGTATTTGCAACAAGGAGTTGATCTATAACACAGAGTTGATTTGGGACAAGCCATTGATTTGCAACTAGGAATTCTTTTGTGATCGAGAGTGAATTTGCAATAATAACTTCTTTTTTTATGGGGAGTTCATTTACAACGATGAGTCTGTTTCTGACAGGGAGATCATTTGTGACATAAAGGTGATTCACCAAAGAGAGTTATTTCACAAGGTGATGATTTGCAAGGAGGGATGATTTGTGGGGGGAGTTGATCTCGAACATGCAGTTGATGTACAATGGGAATTGATTTATGCAAACGAGTTTGATGTATGACCACATTTTATTCATGACTGGGAATTTAAATCCAACATAAATCTCACACAAACTTATGTAGACCTACAATTTAAGGGCTTGACGTAGTTCCTCGTGTTGATTGATTATTTCAGCCGTTATGTTGTTGTGTGCTTTCTGTTGACCCGGTATGCTCCTTGTCCATGGCTGATGTTTGGACAGGCGCAGGACGGACTAGGCATGCACTGCTCCCTTGGAGTACCTCCCCTAAGTCTGGTCCTGTATAGACAAGGCATGCACTGCTTCTTTGGAGCAAGTCCCCTTGGTCAAATCTGGATAGTATAGCCAGCAAACACTACCTAGGACAACTCCTTGTGGTTTGGACGTTCCAGACTTCGTTTATAGAGCGAGAGGTCACTGGGTCAAATCCTAGCCCAGTGACTAATTTGCTTTGTGACCAAAAGGGGGACAGGAATGTTCTAAGAGAAATCTTAGAACATTCCAAGGTCCTTTCTTGTGGCTGGCTCCACTTGGCGGTTATAGGGAGTGCCATGTAGGCAAGGGGGATGACGCAATCCACATTGCCCCCAAAGTGGCTCATCAAAGGAGCCACTGCGTCCCTAGACTAGAGGCTGGCTCTAGGACTATAAGAACCTGTCAGTTGCCTGTCATTGACTACAGTGTTTACCTTTGAGACTCCTCACAGAGTTGTCCACCAGAGGCAGACACTAAAGAAGCATTGGTTTGTCTAAGCCCAAGGAGCTTGCTCCTCGCACGAAAGTGACCAGGTGCTGAGGACACAGTGGAAGGAAGTGATTCCTGTTAACTGCTCAGTGTGGAACCTTGGCTCTGAGGGTGATATCATCTCTTGGTTGCAATACTAAGAGCGGTTGGCGGGAACCATTGTGTCAGAACCCGTTTTCTAGACCGTCGCCTCAAGCAGGTTGACCGCTTCTTCCTCCCAAAGACCATTTTTTGACAGATTCAAAGAGTTCAAGGCAATGGTGGAGAACCAAACTGGCAAGAAGATCAAGGCGATGCAATGTGACTGCGGTGGAGAGTGCCCGAGAAAGTAGTTTTAGGTTAACCTCGCAGCAGCTTGCATCAAGGTGCAATATACCGCGCCATACTCACCGCACCATAATGGTGTAGCAAATGATATCAATCACACGATTATTGAGTCGGTGTACTCCATGCTACATCCGGCTCGGCTCCCTTATAGATTTTCGGCCAAAGCCGTGAATAATGCAGTCCACATCATGAACCGCCATCGAAGAAAGGCACTGAAGCAGATGATAGCCTATGAGGCGTGAAACGGCAAGAAGCTAAGTTTGGGTGACCTTTGTGTATCTTGCAGCTTGGCACACATGCATGTGCCCAAAGAGAACCGACACAAGTAAGACGTAAATAGTGCACATATGCTGATGATCGGCTATGACATGGAAAATAAAGCCTGTTGCCTCTATGAGAGGGATACGGGCCACATCATGATCTCCAAGGATTTGGTCTTCAATGAGAGCAATGCCATGGGTATCAACATTATGCGTGAAGAGGTAGCAGATTCAGCAACTGATACAGGAGTAGGAAAAGACATTCTTCCAGCTCCAATCTTTCTAGACCCTTCTCCTCTGGCTGTGGAAGAACCACTCTACTCTACCATGTCAAATGCAGTAGATACATCGGCCTCAATGGTACAAGAAGAGGAAGAAAGAGATGCAGCACCTCCAGTAGCAGCAATTGTGCCAGTAGCATCACGCGAGCTGCTTGCTAATACTCCATTTCCAAGTCACAGGTACCCTCCGAGGATGCACTACAAGCCTGGTGAAGGTGGCCGTTTGTGGATGCTTTAGAAACCAGAACACATAAGCGTCACACTTGCAACAGACTCAGATGAGCCAACGTCGTACAAGGAGGCCATGGATACACCAAATTGGGTACAAGCTGTGTAGTAGAAAATAGTATGGTACTTAGATTGGGGACTAGCCATGTGCTGGTATACATCTCTCTCAGCTTGTGTCACGTCTGGCCTTGTTGCCGCCATCACGTAAATGAGATTGGCAACGGTGCTCTAATACTGCTGCCTCTGAGCCGCATCTGCTACTCGACTAAAGCTCACCAGGTACCGTCCCGTATCCAGTGGCATGCGGATGGGTTTCACCTCTGCCATGCCGAACTGCTCTAGGACATTCGTGATGTAGCACTTTTGCTGGAGCGAGACGGTGCGTGATATGTTTTCACGCATGATCTTAATGGCGAGGAACTATGATGCCTTCTTGAGATCAGTCAAGTTAAAGCAATCCTGCATGGCCTCCTTGAACTTCTGTAGTGCAGACATGATATTGGAAAGGAGTGTCAATGCGCCGAATAGCAACGGTCTAGAAAACAGGTCCTGACATGGGAGGTTGCTAACCGCTCTTAGTATTGCAACCAAGATAACATATCACCCTTGAACGAGGGCTCCACACTTTAGGTTCGTTTGGTTTGCAACCTCACGAAGTCCGCATGTTGGTCTTTCGTGTCTACCTTTGGTTAGACACTCTCTCAGGAGTCTGAAAGGGAAGTACTGTAAATGGATGCATGCAAGGTGCAGGCTTTTAAACTTGCAGAGCTTTACTAAAGCTTCTGCTTGTAGTGGCTGCATTGGAGCCAACCTCAACCTACGGTCCTACTTGGTGTGTCATTAGACCGCCAAGTGTCATCCTCAAGGGAGGCTCTAGTAAGCTTGAAAGAAGCTTCCTGTCCTAGTTTGGGCCACAAAGAAAATTGCGGCCGTCATGGGGTTTGAACTCGCGACCTCTCGTTTGAGACTCCGGTACCTATTCAACCAAGCCAAAAAGGTATGGTTCCTATGATGAGCCACATGGGACATACCGATTCTGGGTAGTGCATTCCTAATCCATCTCAGAACAGACNAAGGGGACGTACTCCATACAGCAGTGCATGCCCTGACTATATGTATAGCTAGCCAGCTAGGCAGTAGACAAGGTACCTACTATCTCAGCAAATCTCTCCTTTGCACCTCTGTCTATCTGTCGCTTACTAGGCTCCATCAATGCCTTCGAGCTTACTATTCTTCTGTCGCACTCCTCATGCTGAATCCACGAATGCTTGCAGAATGCAAGTTGCTCTTCAACGGCTTGGTCATGGAGTCAGCAAGCATGCTTTTCATTCCGCAGTGCTACAAGTCCACCACGTTCTTCATGACCAGGTCACGTGAGTAATGGTAACGTATGATGATGAACTTCGTTCCCCAGGAGATGATATCATCTTCAGCCATTGAGATGGCACTCATGTTGTCCACGTGTACGATCGTGGCGTCCTTCTATGGCACTGTCATTTCGCCAAGTAGGCTGCACAGTCATTGAGTCTCCTTGCATACCTCAGACAGAACAATGTACTCTGCCTCGGGTGTGGACACATAAACACAATCCTGTTTCGTAGTGGCCCATGAGATGGGCAAAGGTTCTCTCTTTAGTCGCAAACTGCGCCAAAGTACTGGTGGGACTTCTTGCTTTGGTANGAACTGGAGGAGGGACGGAGCCTTGGAGTAGCAAGCATGTGGGACTGGAAGGGCATCACTTGTGCTAAAGAATGGTTGTTGAATCACTCAAAATGATGGAGTACATATAGAGCTAGACTTTGGGCAAGTCAGCCCTCTCACAAGCCACACCACTTAGCCACGAAGGCTAAGGCTAACACACTAGATTCCATAATCTCACACAAGGGAGGAAATCAGATTAGCAATCAGGTTGACCACTCACACACGACCTAGAGAGCTAGAAAATGCTCTCATCATACACTTCTAGTGGTCACATAACCCACAATTCCATGGAGAATCGCCATGTGTCCATGGCTAGCACACGAGGATCTCACCTCACGTAAAATTTAAGGAGAGGTACCTTTTTCCTCGTCAGTACACTCTGACAAGGCAACCCAAGAATCTAGGACCTTTTCGGATATTTCTTCCATCAGGTCTTGACCCTGGATCTCTTGCCTTTTTCTTTTCTCAGGCTAAGGCATGAAGCCATCGCCCATGGTCACCAGATATCTGTGATCGATGATCCGGAAAGCTTTGAAGATTCATATCTCCCAATCCGACCGTTGGATCGGCCTCAAACTTGGACCGTTGACATTTTGCCACCTCATCTTTCCAATGGTGAAGTCAATTTGACGATCGAAGCAGACATTTGGTTGTTTCCTGGAACTTGCTCCGATGGACCTGAAACTCAGCTGGATGGCTCCTTTCCTAAAAATCTCCCACTCTGCCGCAGTCAGAGTGGGTTGAGTCCACATGCCTTCATGCAGAACTGCTGCTTCTCACGGGTCATTGGCTTGGTACAGAAATCAGCGACTTGCTTCCTAGTTGGAGTAAACTTCAGCTTGATAGCACCCTTTTTTTTTTGGTTTTTAAGATGGTCCAGGCAGAAAATCCCTCCCACCGGGCTCCCTTCCGGAAGCGGTTACCTTGGTGACTGTTTGATCCGCTCACCTTGGTAGCACCCTCCTGCACCATATGCCTGATGAAGTGATGTGCGAAGTCAATGTGCTTGGTGCGTGCATGGTGCTCAGGATTCTTGGCGAGTGCGATTGCGCTCTGGTTGTCGACGCACACAGGAATTGGAACTGCTGCACTCCAACTCATCTCTGCCATGAGACGCTGAAGCCAAAGTCCTTCCTTGGCTCCGAAGCTGAGAGAGACGTATTCAACTTCTGTGCTTGAGGTAGCCACGACCACCTGCTGCTTGCTGCACCAGCTGATGGCCCCACCATTCATGAGGAACACATGTCCAGAGATGGATTTGCAGTTCTCAGGATTTGAAGCCCAATCTACGTCTGTATAGCCGATGATGTTGTTGTCGTTACCGTTGTAGGTGATGCCGATGTTGATGGTTCCATTAAGGTAGCGGAGGATCCGCTTCACTACCTTCCCATGCTCAGGTCCGGGTTTAGCCATGTGCTGGCTCATTGCACTCATAGCATGTGTGAGGTCTGGCCTAGTTGCCACCATCAGGTACATGAGACTGTCGACGGCGCTCTGGTGCTTTTGCCACTCAGTTGCATTTACTTATCCACTGAAGCTCATGAGGTACTGCCGCGTCTCCAGCGGCATGCCGATCGGTTTGGCCTTTGTCATGCCAAACCGCTGCAAGACATCCTTGATGTAGCGGCTCTGCTGTAGCGAGAGAGATTGTGATTTGCGGTCACACTTGATCTGAATACCGAGGAAGTATGATGCCTCCCCGAGATCAGACATCTAGAAGGGCTCCTACATGGCCTCCTTGAACTCCTGTAGTGCAGACATGCAGTTGGAAAGGAGGAGCATGTCATCCACATACACGATGACGATGAGCACCTCATGACCATGCTCTCAGCGATAGACGCTGTAGTCACACACACTGCGTTCAAACCCCATGCACTGGAGCGCCGCATCCAATTTCTAGTTCCAAGAACGCCACGCTTGCTTGAGGCCGTAGAGCGACTTCTGCAGCTTGCAAACCAGGTGCTCCTTGCCATCCATGACGAAATTCATCGGCTGCTCCATGTAAATATACTCTTCAAAGTCACTGTTTTGAACGCCGTCTTGACGTCCATGTGGTGAATCTCCAATTCATCTGTTACTGCATAGGAAAGGAGCGTGCACATAGAGGTAAACTTTGCAACAAGACAAAGGTTTCCGTGTAGTCGATGCCTTCCTGTAGCGAGTAACCCTTGCCGACTAGCCTCGCCTTGTACTTTTCCAGGTTGCCATCTCCTCCCCGTTTCTTCTTGAGTACCCACTTGCACTTGATCACCTTACGTCCAGGTGGACGATCAATCAGCTCCCACGTACCGTTGTTGAGCTACGATTGTATCTCCTACTGCACAGCTTATGCCCAATCTGCTGCATCTTATGCCGCCATAGCCTCCTTGTACAACATCTGCAGATCACAGTCTGCTGTAACTGCGACATTCATCTGGTCTGGTTTGTGGAGCGTCCAGAAATACCCGCGCTCACCAGGCTTGTAGCGCACCGTGAGATGGTACTTGCAACCTAGTGCTGGATCGTTAGCAGGCGCCTCGCGTGGTGCTGCTGGCACGACTGCTCTTGTTGATGGTGGTATATCTTCTTCCTCTGCTTCTGCCGATGAGGCCGATGTACTTGTTGCATCTGACATGGGAGATTAGACTGGTTCTCCTACAGTCCTAGTGGAGGAAGGATCAGGAGAGACTCGTCGCAAACGAACTTCGACTAGGTGAGGAAGGATATCTATTCCCACTACCTCGTCAGTTGTTGCTTCTGCTGCCTTCTCACAGACAATATTGGTGTTGATGACGTTGCTCTCGTTGAAGATGACATCCCTGGAGATGATGACGTGGCCTGTATCCGTCTCGTAGAGGCAATACACCTTGCTTGCCACGTTGTAGCCAATCATTAGCATCTTTGCGCTCTTTGCGTCCCAGTTTTGCCGCTTCTCCTTTGGCACGTGCATGTGCGCCAAGCTGCCAAACACGAGAAGATGACCCACGCTCGGCTTCTTGCCGAACCATGCATCGTACGGCGTCATCAGCTCCACAGCCTTGGTTGGATGCTGTTCTTGATGTACACCGTGTACTCACTGCTTCGGCCCAAAAGTCGTAGGTCGAGCCGCGTGCAGCATGGAGCGCGCCGACTCAACGATGGTGCGGTTGGCACGTTCTGCTATGCCATTCTACTGCGGCGAGTATGGCGTGGTGCGCCGCGCCTTGATGCCTACTACTGCAAGGTAGTCATGGAACTCCTTCCTCAAGTGCTCTCCACCGCGCTCGCTGGTTCAAGGTCATGGTTCTCCACCATGGCCTTGAACCCCTTGAACATGTCAAAGCATTCTTCCTTGGAGAAAAGGAAGTACACAACAGTGTAACGGCTGAAATCATCAATGAAGGTGAGAAGGTTGAACGCAGCATCAGGTACAAACAGCACGCCATGGAACACTCCCACTTCAATGCCACGCGGGGTCTCCAACCACTCTCTACAATCCTAATCCCCTCTGCATAGACCACCCGATCATCACCCAAAGCAATCGGATGGGGTGGAATGGAGAGTAGTTGCGTAAACCACTCCTTGTGGTGCGTCAGACTCTTGGTATACCCAGAGTCCTTGTACCACGCCAGATCCGCCTTTTCCTTCTGCGACATGTTAGACTTCGCCATGAAGAGGCGCTCGCGCACCTCCTTGGCCACGTTCATGTTGCCAAAATGGCCACGTTCATGTTGCCAAAATGTCTGGTTCTGCTACTGCTGCTGCTGGTGCTGCTAACATTGATGTGACTGCTGCTGCTATTGCTGTGGAGATTGCCGCTTTTGCTCCTGTTGCTGCTATTGCTCCTTCTGGTCCCTCTTGAACTTGAAGTACTCTTTCTTGTAGTGCCCCTCTTTCTGGCAATAATGGCACTACTGCTCGGACTACTGTTGCTGCTGCTGCTGGTTGCGTTAGCCCATGGCCATGAAAGCTGCTTCATTGTTGCTACTGCCGCCATTGCGCTTTACGACATTGCGACGCAACTCTACCTGCATCAAGTACGTGTAGATGAAGTCCAGGTCAAGAGTTCGCTGGCACTCTAACGTCTCTCGCACCGTGTCATAGCTCATTGGGAGTCCCCTCAGCAAGAGAAGGACAAAGCGTGTGTCTCCTACAGGGTTGCTGGCCGCTTTCAGCTGCTTGCCAGCTCCTTTGTCCTGTCCAAGTACCCCTCCATCCCATCGCCATCCTGCATTTTCAACACCATCATCTTCTCCTCCAAAAGCATGAGGAATGCAGGATCCTTGCTCTTATACTTCTTGTACAACGTGTCCAACCCCTCTTTTGCAGTAGCCTTATCTTTCACGTGTTGAAGATGCGGGTTGGAGAT
>SZWC01032271.1:1977-16649 GCA_023375785.1 Penium margaritaceum | reverse complement strand
TCGCTCCTGAAGTCGCTTGATCTCACCAGACTGGGGGAGGCAGTGGATACCACTGACTATCTTCGGGTCATTGGCTCCCTGATGTACCTTGCCACGACTACACGTGCAGATGTTGCCTTTGCAGTGAACTTCTTGTCACAGTTCTCCCAGTGCCCCCGGGAGCGGCACCTCGAGGCAGCTCTGCGAGTGGTGCGGTATGCTCTCTCCACCCCCCGCGTCGGACTGCTCTTTCGTGCACAGCCCTCTATCGTCGTGGATGGCTTCACGGACAGTGATTGGGCGCATGACTCTGATGCTCGCAGCCGCACATGATACATCTTCTTGGTTGGTGGCACTGTAGTTTCCTGGAAAAGTGGCAAGCAAGGGTGTGTAGCACGCAGCACTGCTGAGGCTGAGTATGTCGCTCTGGGCGCAGGCACTTGTGAAGCTGTCTGGCTGTGTCGCCTGTTNGGACAGTGATTGGGCGCATGACTCTGATGCTCGCAGCCGCACAGGATACATCTTCTTGGTTGGTGGCACTGCAGTTTCCTGGAAAAGTGGCAAGCAAGGGTGTGTAGCACGCAGCACTGCTGAGGCTGAGTATGTCGCTCTGGGCGCAGGCACTTGTGAAGCTGTTTGGCTGTGTCGCCTGTTACAACAATTACGTGTTCTCATCCGTTGCATCACTCTGCGTTGTGACAACCAGAGCACGAAGGCCATTGCAGAAAACAGTGGCATGCATCATTCACGCACCAAACACATCAATGTTGAGCATCACTTTGTTCGTGAGTGCATTTCTGCTGGCATCGTCCAGGTCACCTGGGTGGATACACGGTCTCAGAAAGCTGACTTTCTTACCAAGGCCCTCAGTCGCAATGTCTTCAAAAGTGCTGTACACTCTGTGAGTCTCATCAGTCCGCATGATCCAGGTTGATTGTTCGTGTCCCCGCTCTCTCACCTTCTGTGCTCACCGCTCGTGACTCCCCTCTGTGTATGTGGGTTGCTTGTCTGCGGGTCATGGGGGAGTGTTGAAGTTCGTTGGCCGCTCATAACTCTATGCCCTCTTGCCTCCCACATTCTCCACACACCCATGTACAGATTGAGTGACAATGGTACTTCCTGGGGAGTTGGCTGACGCGACCATCCTGACTGGAGCCGTCAACGGCCTCAAGCTTTTGCTGGACCCAGGAGTGCTTTCAGCCACCAATGTTACCGTTGCATGACTCTCCATGATTCTCTATGATCTCTGTGTGATGCGGTAGATGCTAGGGCCGTACACTCTCACTGCCGTGCCCTGCATCATTTTATCTTGCCTTGCATGTGATGGGGGAGCTGCATATCTGCCGGGTGCTGATCCTTAGGGGGCCACCATGCCGGTCTTGACCGTGCATTGGTGAGTAGCCACCCTCGGTTATTCCGAGAGGTCAGGCTCGACCCCCGGGTGGCGGCACTTGCTCACCTGAGCTCGTTGCTCGAGGTGAGTGAGGGCTCACCGGTACTTACCTCTCTCACTCCTCTTGTCTCGTTTTGTCTTGGTTGACCCCACGATTCTAAGGCAAGTTACCACATCTATGGCGGGTCTCATGCATTTCTCCACGTGGCTGTCACCTACTCCATCACACGTGGTCTAGCCACGCAGTTTCCTAGTAATTGCAGCTAGTGCTCCGGAAGACCTCATGGAAACTCCCCATATACCCCAGTGATTCTTAAATTCGTAGGTCTGAATTCAAGTAATCATGTGTTCCTTGATTTCGAACAGTTTTTGGGTTACGAAGTATCCCTATTGTGTTTCGTTTGACATCCACTTTTTAAAAAATGTTGTGTTCAAGGTGCGCAAAAGCATGTTCTACTCATTCAATCAAGGAGCATGAATTGAGCCAAACAGAACCAGACATGCAATGGCACATCCCACTTGGCGGATGTGCAAAGTTTGCAATCTGACGGCTTTTTTTTTGTAGTTTGTCGCACAACATCTGAGGCCCTCACTGGTGGCCCCGGCTGGGGCTGACTACACGCAACGTGGAGGGTATTCCTCGATCCATGTTGATGTGGATCGAGCGAGACCGCCGATCCAGTGACAGGTCCATCTTGACCCTTCGATCAATCCAGCGCGACACAAGAAACCTGGACCATGCTCGAGCTCGATCGGAAAATTGCCACAAAAGACATGAAAGTTAAACAGCTCGCATCAAAGCCACTAGTACAAGAAACGTTTCAACCCCTAATACATAATACATGCATAGATCATACATACATACATACATACATTTATACATACATACATACATACATTTATACATACATACATACATACATTTATACATACATACATACATACATTTATACATACATACATACATACATTTATACATACATACATACATACATTTATACATACATACATACATACATTTATACATACATACATACATACATTTATACATACATACATACATACATTTATACATACATACATACATACATTTATACATACATACATACATACATTTATACATACATACATACATACATTTATACATACATACATACATACATTTATACATACATACATACATACATTTATACATACATACATACATACATTTATACATACATACATACATACATTTATACATACATACATACATACATTTATACATACATACATACATACATTTATACATACATACATACATACATTTATACATACATACATACATACATTTATACATACATACATACATACATTTATACATACATACATACATACATTTATACATACATACATACATACATTTATACATACATACATACATACATTTATACATACATACATACATACATTTATACATACATACATACATACATTTATACATACATACATACATACATTTATACATACATACATACATACATTTATACATACATACATACATACATTTATACATACATACATACATACATTTATACATACATACATACATACATTTATACATACATACATACATACATTTATACATACATACATACATACAGACATACATACATACATACATAAATACATTAAAGAAACACACGATTACACATATACTCGCATATAATCCATGCCAAAGAATGCGTATCATACTAGAATAATATTCTTGTTTCTTTTACATATGAGCAGCGTTTACAATGTCGTGTTTCAAAAAATGTACAGTTCAAATGGTTTTCATTTCTTCCATCACCTAGCCAACATAAATTCTCGAAAGAAAATCAGTATTTGAAATTCATTTTCCTTTCCATCTCTTTTTTTCTTCTCGATTCATTTTATATGTATGTTGATCGTACTTCGTAACCCATGCACGCCATGCGTGCAACTTTGCACCCTTGTTTGCTTTGTGAATTATTTGTGTTCCTAGTTGAGCGAACTTGGGCCGACCCTTCTCCTTAAATTGGTAGAAGCGCCAAGTTGATCTTTTTCGTGATCCTAAATTTCGTCGAATGGTCTAAGGACGTCAAGCGAGGACTCACCGCGTTGTCAGTGATGACAACACTGACACCGCAGACTGCGCTCGCAAAGATGACGTGGCTTAAAGCGCTGACACCACTGACACACACCTGGTACGAGCGTACGTCTCTCCCCACTCTTGCTCTTGAAGGACAGCTTCCTAGCACTACTGTCGCTGGCGTGGCAGCACAGGCCGGCCAACTAACTCACTAGCACACACAGGTGGAGGTGAGAATAGCAAGGGGTTGGCTAGAGACACAAACAAAGTGTCATAAGCTGCAAATACTGAATTCTACAGAGAGATTGAACAACTGAGGCCTAGACAACCTAAATAATTGTTGGTTTTCGTGCATCTCTCATTGTACTCTGTTGTGTCCTCCAGGCTTGTGTACATCAGCGTGCAAATGACTGACGGCGAGACTCGACGCTGCTGGAGTGTCGCTCGGTGAAGCCGACGCGGGCTGAGGCCCACGCACCGTTCGCTGGAGCCTCCTCCCTCCGACGATGCGCTCAGCTCCATCGGCAGGCCTCCTCGACGGTCGGGCCACCGGCGGTCATTGCCACTGCAGATGCTGTCTGCATGCACCCAGCGCTGTTTCTGCTTGTGGCATTGCGTCTGCAACATCATGCTGTGCCTAGGGTCCATGTCTCCTGCTGTGTGGCCCTGTTTGGCATCACTGACTGTCTTAGGCACTTCCTGGGTTCGGGCAGCCATAACTCCTTGCTCCTATTATTCTAGCTGATTCTGACCGCACGACTGTGTTTGCAGCGCCGGTATTATGGTATGGCCCAGTTTTCAGGCAAAACGGACGATGCACGGGTTTTGGGGTGTGGGGCGTCTGGCAGGGGTCACCGAGAAAACCCTGCCTGCCAGAAAATAGGTGTAGGACTATTTTCTGATTGGCTGGTTAGCTGAGTAACAAGTTCTACACTAGTGGGGGGGAGCTAGAACGTGGAGGGGTCTCCCATTGTTGCTCATTCTTCATTCCTAATCAGTCACTTTCACTTTTCAACTGCTTTCTGGCGCTAACACTGGCGCGCGCGTTTCTGAGTAACAAACCCAGAGCTTCTAGACTTAGACTCTAGAGCAGCAGACTAAGGGGGCAGCAGACTTAAGCAACTAGCGTGGAAGTCCGCACACTGCATCAACAACGCTGCTGCCCCAACTTGCTGCCTAGCATTTCTAGCTTGGTATTAGAGCCAGAGCATAACAGCAGCAGTAGAAGACTGGCGTACAGGTGCCAGACAACACCGGCGAACCCCCATAGGTGCCAGTGCAGGGGAAATGCTGCCGGATTTTTTCCGGCAGCATTGACCCGCTTGGTGGCGGCGTCAGATTTTTTCCCACGGCCACCGGGCCAGGGGAAATGGTGCCGAAAGTTTTTTTGCAGCACTGACCCCCACGCGTGACTCGAGGAGATGAGCGGCAGGCCGCGTCCAACACCTACGGGCGACGACGCATGCTGCAACGTCACCCAGGTGTAGTAGTTGGCACCAGCAAGCAGCAGCAGCAGTCTGCATCAGCGACAGCCGCAAGCAACAGCAACGAGCAGTGGCAGCAGCAGCCAACAACAATTGCGTGCAGCAGGAGCAGCAGGCAGAAGCAGCAGCTTGCTGTAGCCCGCAGCAGCAGTAGCCTGCAGCAGCAGCAGCCCGCAGCAGCAGTCTGCAACAGCAACCCGCAGCAGCGGCAGGAAGCAGCAGTTGCAACAGCGTGCAGCTGCAGCAACTGGCTGCAGCAGCCGCAGTAGAAGCCGTAGCATCATCTAGCTACAGCAGCAACAGTAGCGAGCAGCTGCCGGCAGCAGCCAGCAGCGGCTGCTGCTACTCGTAGCTCGCCGCGAGTGAAGGGCTGCGAGCAGCGAGCCCGCTGCTCGCAGCAAACAGCGGGCTCGCTGCCCGCTGCCCACAGCGACGAGCGGAGCCAGCTGTGACATACGAAAGAAAGAAAAAAAATAAGAGAAAAAAATCCCCCACCCCACCAGCTTCTCTGTCGCGGCTGCAGCAGCTCCCTTAGCTGTTGCAGTAGCCATAGCATCCGCAACAGCAGTAGTTGCTGCTGCAACTACAACCACAGCAGTAGCAGCAGCAACAGCCGCAACGGTAGCAACAGCAAGAGCAGCAGCAGCAGCAGTAGCTGGAGCAGCAACAACAGCACCACCAATAGTTGCAGCTGCAGTAGCAGCAGCAGCAGCAGCTACAGCAGCAGCAGTAGCAACAGTAACAGCAGCTGCAGTAGCAGTCCCAACAACTGCCGCTGCAGACGTCAGCATCCCGCTACTGACGTCACTGCTGACGTCATTGCTGACGTCATCAACACATGAAAAAAAGGGAGAAAGGGAAGGGGGAAAACAACCAAAGGGTGGGTAGAACACCCACCGCCCTAAGTCACTACTGACATGAGCATCACAAAAAAAGAGAAAAAAAAGGGGCACCAAACCATGGCTGGTAGCCCTAGTGGGGAGGGGTCCTCCTCTGTTGGGGGGACCCCCAGCCCCCATTTCTTGCAGCGACTGCAGCAGCAGCAACAACAACAACAGAAGTAGCAGTAGCAACAGTAGAAGCAGTAGTAGTAGCGGCGGCAGCAGCAGCAGCGGCAGCAGCAGCAGCAGCAGCAACGGCAGCAGTAGCAGCAGTAGTGGCAGCAGCAGCAGTAGTAGCCCACTGGCGTCGTTGGCGGCAACCCTGATCCCCTCACTGCTCTTCAGCAATAGCTCGCCGCCTTGACACAGCAGCTTGCAGCGCTACAGCCATCAGCCTCCTAGACTGCCACCAGTATGCCTCAAATTATTCATCCCTCCAGGGCACGCCAGCCAAGTTCTGTCTGCTGTCACGCACTACTTGGCACAGCAGCAGACTCAGCGCCAACGACAGACAATGACCTCCGTCCTTGGCCCCACTCTGGGCGCCGAGTGCAGGCAGAAGGACTTTGAGATGACGCCACCGCAGCTTTAGGCTGGCGAGCAGTTCCGGAGCTGGGAGCTCAGCTTCTGGATCTGGGCGCAGGGTGAGGGCCTGTGGGCATACTACACCCTCCCGTATGACCCTACCCTGGCTGACCAGTTGTATGACGCTGGCCGTGCCATACGTGCTCTAGTCCCTGTCGCCCCTCCGGCTTCTCGCCTTGCCCTCGAGCCCTTCCGTGGTGACTTCACCGCTGGCGCCACCCCAGACCCTACAGCTGCGTTGCACGACCTCACTCGTTCCCATCGCCTGTCCAGCGAGGCTGAGACCAGCAGCCTGCTGTGGGAATTCAACTCCTTAAACATGGGGGAGACCGAGACGGTCACCGCCTACTGGCAGCGGGCGGAGGACATCCTTCGTCGCCTCGGCACCTCTACCCCACCCCTTCTGGCCGCGCTCCTCACCATCAAGCGCGATGGCACCGACGCATACGTGGACGTCTTCATGAACTACTATCACGACGTCCTCTCCACCATGGCGGCCCAGGGCACCCACATGCCTTGGGCATACGAGCTCTTCTTCCGGATTGAGGAAGCTCGTCTGGAGTCCCGACTCCAGCGCATGGAGGCTCTCGCCTCCGTGGCCGTCGCCTCCGTGGCCGTCCCCTCTCCCGCTTCAGCTACCTCATCGTCGTTGGGGAAGAAGAAGTATCGGAACAAGAAAGGCAAGGGTCAGCAGTAGCATCAGCAGTAGCCGTCGACCGGGTCCAGCGGTGGAGGCTCGGTCTGCCACAATTGTGGCCAGCCCGAGCACGGGTGGTACACGTGCCCTCTCCCGACGAACGAGGTGCGAGTCATCGCCACCATGCGTCACGAGCGGGAGCGCCTTCTCGCCTCTGCCGCCGTAGCTGTCACCGGCTCTAACGCCTCGGCCTCGTCCAGCAGCTCCACCACTCCGGTCGCTTCGCCAGTCCAGCCGACACCAGCGTCGCAACCGCACCATCCGCATTCGTCGGCGCCTTCGTTTCCTTTGCCGGCACAGTTCTCCTCCTACACAGGCTCCGATGCCGTCACTCCGTACTCCATCTACACTCCCAAGCCGTCCTCCCGTGAGCATCAGCTGGAGCAGTTCATCGTGCTCCAACTCGGCCTGCCTTGCCCTCCTCCCCAGGGAAGTGCGAGTTGCATCACCTCCTGCTCCCCTACCTAGCCCTGCATGACTGCGACTGAGCTACGGTCGTGTCCCATTTCCTCGTCTGTCTCGTCGTCTCCCATGGTCTCTTCTGCCCTTCTCCGTGACAACATTACCTGGCTTGACGATTGGCAGTCTCGGTTCGCGCCTCCTTCCACTGCGTCCGCGTCCCTTGCTTGCTGCCATGTGACCGTTAGCGATCCGGCGACCCCGGTCCAGGACCCTGCTGAGACCTGGATCATCGACTCTGGGGCCACGCATCACATGAAGGCCTCTCGGGAGGCCTTTAGTATGCTCAGTCCTATAGGCTCTGTCTCCGGTGTCCGGACGGTCTCCGGCCAGGTGTTGCCTGTCCGTGGTGTTGGCGTCGTTCGTTTTCGTGGTCCTGCCGGTGACGTCTTTCGGACCGATGTCCTCTTCGTCCCTGGTCTCAAGCTCAGCCTCCTGTCCGTCACTGCCCTTGACCGCATGAGCATGGAAGTTGTGCACTTGCGTGGTGTCGGCACTGTGTCGTTGCGTCCGTCTGGTCTTGTCGTACTGCACGCCACTGCCTGTGGCAACCTGTGCATGTACCTCGCTTTTCCTCCTCTCCTTCCGTCTCCTCCCCATCAGCCGCCACAGGCCATGTGTTTGTCACCAGTACGCTTTCTCCTCAGCACACCCGCCTCTTGCACTGCCGCCTTTGCCACGTCCACTCTGCCGCCGTAGACAGCATGCTCCGCACCCAACCGGCCAAGGGCCTTGACCCGGAGACTTTCCCTCTCCTGTGCCCCACTGAGTGCATTGATTGCGCTCAGGGGAAGATGTACCGGTTCACGTACCCTTTGTCTTCCTCCCGTGCATCTGTCCCTCTCAACCTCGTCCACTTGGATGTCATGGGTCCTCTCCCCACCGAGTCCGTCGACGAGCGTGGCCGCTATGTCCTCACCCTAATTGACAACTATTCTCGCTACCGCTGGGTCTTCTGCCTTCGGCAGAAGAGCGATGTCGCCCAAGCCATCCAGGACTGGCTTGTCCTTGCGGAGCGCGAGTGTGGCCGCTCTCTTCACCGCTTTCCCTCCGATTGCGGTGGTGAGTGCATGGGTGAGGCCATGACCTTTCTCGCCTCCCGCGGGAACCACCATGAGACATCAGCGTCCTACATGCCCGCCCAGAACGGTGTCTCCGAACGGTGGAACCGTACCATGGCCGACGCCGTCCGCACCATGCGGGTCGATTCCGGTCTCTGTGATGGCTTATATTTTGAAGCCATGGCCTACATGGCTTGTCCTTGTGGAGCACGAGTGTGGAAGCTCTCTTCGCCGCTTGACATGACCTGGGTTTGGAACCGGATTCCCAACGGTCCCCTTCCCCGCCAGTCCACGCCGTACCAGCATTGGTGCGGTCAGCACACTGACTTGCGCCCGGCCCGCGTCTAGGGCTGTGTGGCCATTGTTTGGCTGCCCGCCCCGCAGCAAGGCGGCAACCTTGCCCCTCGCGAACGTCCATGCACCTTCATCGGTGTCTCTTGTCAGTCCAAGGTCTGGCGCTTCCGAGATCCCTCCCGGCACTACATCGTCGAGTCTCGGGATGCCCTCTTCTTCGAGGACCTGTTTCCTCGTGACCTCATTCGCTCCGGCTCGTCCGTGTCTATCCCGTCACGTGGGGGAGTGGTGAGTCCGTCCTCCGTCCTGCCACTTTCGGGGTGACACATCCCTCAGTCCCTCTAAGCCGACAGCCCCAGTCGCGTCCGCTAGTCCCTCTGAGCCGGCATCCCCAGTCGCGTCCGCTGGTCCCTCTGAGCAGGCAGTCCCAGTCGCGTCCGCTGGTCCCTTCGGGCCGGCAGCTCCAATCGCGTCTGTTGGTCCCTCCGGGCCAGCAGCCCCAGTCGCGTCCACTGGCCCCTCTGAGCCGGCAGCCCCAGTCGCGCCCACTGGCCCCTCTGGGCCAGCAGCTCCAGTCGCGTCCACTGGCCCCTCCGGGCCAGTAGCTCCAGTCGTATCCACTGGCCCCTCCGGGCCGGTAGTCCCTGTTGCGTCCGCTGGTCCCTTCGGGCCAGCAGCTCCAGTCGCGTCCACTGGCCCCTCCGGGCCGGTAGCCCCATTTGCGTCCGCTGGTCCCTCCGGGCCAGCAGCTCCAGTCGCGTCCGCTGGCCCCTCCGGTCCGGCAGCCCCGGTTGCATCCGCTGGCCCCTCCGAGCCAGCAGTCCCGTCCGCCTCCATTGGCCCGTCCGACTCAGTGCCATCGCTTGCCCTACCACGCTACACACGTGGCCTAGGCGGCACCCTCCGACCCAGGCCGTCGGTGAGCGCGCAGACCGTCGCACCCCGCTCCACGCTCCACCTCTCGTGGCTCCACGTATCCCCTCCCCTCCCACGGTCGTGAGTGGTGACCCTGGCACCAAGGCCCTCGGCTTGACCACCTCGGCCATCATTGCAGACCTTCACCCGGGCTCCGTAGTGGGCTAAGCCATGCTTCATCATGAGCATCGACACGCTGTTGTGGCTACACTCGCGTGCATCCCACCTGGGGCTCGAGATGCACACGCTCTCTCAGTGCGCTCCACAGCATGGAGGACCTAGCCACCCTGCGCGAGGCACGAGCCTCTCGTGAGGCTGCACACTAGGATGCTGCCTGCGCCGATGAGCTTGCTGCTATCCGACAACACCACGTGTACGTCCTCGTTGACCTTCCTCCAGGTCGGAAGGCCATCGGTGCCAAGTGGGTCTTTCGGCGCAAGTGGAAGCCCAACGGGTCCTTGGACAAGTACAAGGCCCGCCTTACAGCCAAGGGGTTTGCCCAGATTCCTGGGGTCGACTACGACCAGGTCTTTGGCCCAGTTGGCCGGTTCTCCACTAGCCGGGCGCTCTTGAACCGTGTCACCCAGCATGGGTGGGAGCTGCATCAGATGGATGTGAGCAATGCTTTTCTCCATGGTTCACTGGAGGGTGTGGAGCTCTACATGGTGCACCCCCCAGGCTTCGACGATGGCAGTGGGAGAGTCTGGCGACTGCGTAAGGCCCTCTATGGCCTGAAGCAGTCACCTCGGTGCTGGAACCAGGAGATCAGCAGCACGTTCCTTCGTGGCGGGCTCCAGTGTAGCACCTCTGACCCTGCACTGTTTGTCAGTCCGCGAGGCCAGACTTTCGCTGATGTCCTGGTTTACGTTGACGATCTCCTCATCGCGTCGCCAGAGATGGCTTCCATACAGCGTGTCAAGGACTTGCTGCACGCCGCCTACTAGATGAAGGACCTCGGATGGAGCTCGAGCATGATTGCCCCCAGGACGTCCTGCACATCCACCAGGCCTGCCTATGTGCAGACTCTGTCCACCCGCTTTGCGGAGGACCTGCTACTCGTGCCGAGCGCATCCTCACCCATGTCACCCAATGGCTAGGTGAAGTTGAAGAGTCCTGACCCAACTATTGTGGGGGAGCCAGTTGACGTGACCACGTACCTGCGAGTCATTGGGTCACTGATGTTCCTGGCGACGACGACGTGCCCAGACATCACGTTCGCCATCAACCTCTTGGCCCAATTCTCTCAGGAGCCGCGTCACCTCCACTATGAGGCCGCGATCCGAGTACTGCACTATGTCGTCTTGACTCCTCGACGAGGTCTCATGTTCCACCGTCACCCGTCTGTTGTCGCGGTGGGCTACACCGACAGTGACTGGGCCGGCAGTCCGGACGGTAAGAGTCGCACAGGCTGGATTTTTCTGATTGGCGGCACAGCTGTGTCCTGGCGCAGTGGCAAGCAGGGGTGCATTGCACGTAGCACTGTTGAGGTTGAGTACGTTGCTCTTGGCTCAGGCGCGTGTGAGAGTGTGTGGTTGTGTCGTCTATTGTCCGAGTTGCGTCAGTCTATCGCATCCATCACATTGCATTGTGACAATGAGAGTGCCATGGCCATCGCCGACAATGAGGACGTGCATCACACACGCACAAAGCACATCAACGTTGAGTATCAAAATGTGCGTTCGTTGTTGCATGACGGTAGCATCTGTGTCGTGTGGGTTTAGACAGCACGGCAGTTGGCTGACTTCTTGACCAAGGCACTGAAGTGCGACTCGTTCAAGAAGCCTGTGAGTTCGGTCGGCGTGCGTCCGTGAGTGGCTCTCTTTTTCCCTGCTTGCGTCTCTGCGTGGCCTGGGGGAGTTTGGTCGTTGAGTGTGTCTCTGCTCGCACATGTGCACTACGCCTGTGAGTCATGGGGGAGTATTGGTTTTCGTGCATCTCTCATTATACTCTGTTGTGTCCTCCCAGCTTGTGTACATCGGCGTGCAGATGACTGACGGCGAGAATCGACGCTGCTGGAGTGTCCCTCGGTGCAGCCGACGCACGCTGAGGCCCACGCACCGTTCGCTGGAGCCTCCTCCCTATGACGATGCGCTCAGCTCCATCGACAGGTCTCCTCCGCGGTCCGGCCGCCGGCGGTCACTGCCACTATAGATGCTGTGTGCATGCACTCAGCGCTATTTCTGGTTGTGGCATTGCGTCTGTAGCATCATGCTGTGCCTAAGGTCCATGTCTCCTTCTGTGTGGCCCTGTTTGGCATCACTGACTGTCGTAGACACTGCCTGGATTTGGGCAGCCATAACTCCTTGCTGCTATTTTTTTACCTGATTCTGACCGCACGACTGCGTTCGTAGCGTCGGTATTATGGTATGGTCCAGTTTTCAGGTAAAACGGACGACACCCGGGTTTTGGGGTGTCGTGCGTCTGGCAGGGGTCACCGAGAAAATCCTGCCTGCCAGAAAATAGGTCTAGGACTATTTTCTGATTGGCCGGTTAGCTGAGTAACAAGTTCTACACTAGTGGGGAGGTGGAGCTACAACTTGGAGGGGTCTCCCATTGTTGCTCATTCTTCATTCCTAATCAGTCACTTTCAGTTTTCAGCTGCTTTCTGGCGCTAACACTGGCGCGCGCGATTCTGAGTAACAAACCCAGAGCCTCCAGACTTAGACTCTAGAGCAGCAGACTGAGGGGACAGCAGACTTAAGCAACTAGCGTGGAAGCCCGCACGCTGCATCAACAATGCTGCTGCCCCAACTTGTTGCCTAGCATTTCTAGCTTTACTGTCTCTGACCTAGTGGGCGCATGCACACGTGACGTACAAGGGCGCACATTTTCTAGTAGGACAAAAGATTTGGAAAAACACAGTTTTGGGCATAACCCCCTGCGGACACACGTCAGAACGACAAGCCGTCTGTACCAGGACGGCCGCACCGACGAGAGCTACGTCTTGATAGGCTGTACGCCTATGTGCTGTCCCACAGCACGAATCTAGATAAGAAGAAGGTCTTCTGGGTGCTCGTCCGGCTGCCAGTCTTCCTCCACTGTTGCCATCTCAAGGATCTGCACGTGAATGGACATGAGCCGAGGGGTCACCGTAAGCCGTGTACGACACACACAACAACACTCCCCCATGACCGGAGGGCAAATCACGTGCATGCACATGCAGAAATTAACGTTGTACAGAGCAGGAAATGCACAGCCGCTGCGGGCAGTAAGCAAAGCACACGCAAGGTGGCACATGAGGAATCAACGTACAACAGGGATGGGGCAGAGTCCCACGGAATGAGTGGCCGTATGAAACTTCAAACAACCCAGAGCCTTCGTCAGAAAATCCGCGCACTGCCTGTCAGTGTCCACGTGGATGACTCGGATCTCACCACAGTCAACCAGATCACGCACAAAGTGGTGCTCGACATTGATGTGCTTTGTGCGTGCATGGAACACACCTGAGTTCTTGGCGATGGCCTCCGTGCTCATGTTGTCACACTGAAGGACTACGGGGGGAATGGACTGACATAGTTCATGCAACAGACGGACGAGCCAAACACACTCCGTTGCACCGGCGCCTAGAGCAACATACTCTGCCTTAGCAGTGCTGCATACGATGCAGCCCTGCTTCCCACTTCGTCAGGAAACTACAGTGCCTCCAATGAAATACATGTAGCCGGTGCAGCTCTTGCCACGTGGAATCCATGTCCAGTAACTGTCTGTGTACCCATCGAGCACAACGGAAACCTGCTCCCGAAAGCATAGGCCGAAGCGTGCGGTGGACAGGATGTAGTACACACACCGGATCTCAGTAAGGCCGCGAGCACTCAGGCCGAGGGCCTTCGTGCCCGGGTCATCAGTGACGACGCTACGCATGGGACGAGGGCGGAGGCGTCCGCCGGGTGCACGTGTGTAGGGATCCGACGGGGCAGTGGTCGCTACTGACTCACATGCTAGTGTGGACCGCACGACAGGCACGTCACTCGAGGCTGGCGTGGCCTCAATAGCCGGGGACGGTCCCACGACAGACGCAGGCACGTTAGTGGCCGGAGGCGGGGACGGCTCAGAGCCAGACACGGATGCAGACGCATGATCAGGTAGGGGCTCAGGCGCGGAGGCAGCCGCAGGATCAGGCAGGGCTGCAGACGCGGAAGCAGACTTGGACGCAGACTCGGATACGGGGTAGAGTGGAGATTCTGGGGCGGAGGAGCGATCCGCAGATGGGACGGGGCTAAGGGTGCCGGTGGGCACAGCCGCTGGGGACAGCCCCTGGGGTGTCGGCGACGGAGTGACCGTACTGGCTGGGGGCATTGTGCCAACCGTGACAGGAGCCTCCCCCACACTACAGGATCTGGCACACCCAGGAGCATGAGCAGCACGCAGAGTGTGGATTCGAGCAAGGTCGTAGAAGGCGAGATGCTTGAAGAAGAGAGTGTCATGGGACTCCACGATGCGGTCTCCCTCAGGGTCCCAGAACCGCCAGGCCTTCGACCGCGGGGCCACGCCGACGAAGGCACAGATGCGGCCTCTCGGAGAGAGCTTACTCCCTTGCTTCTCCGGTGTGAACCTGACGCAGGCAAGGGAGCCCCAGACACGGGCCAAGCGCAGATCCGCGCGACGCCCGTACCACAGCTCGTAGGGTGTGCGGTGACCTGGGAGGGGGCTGTGGGGAATGCGGTTCCAGACCCAGGTCATGTACGCCATGCCCTTGAAGGCAAAGGCCTCGGGCATGGCGCTGTCGGCGCGCAAGGCGTGGACCGCATCTTCCATGGTGCGGTTCTAGCGCTTTGAGACACCGTTCTGCTGGGGGGTGGCGGGAGCAGAGAGGTTGTGGAAGACACCAAGTT
>SZWC01032270.1:6502-21295 GCA_023375785.1 Penium margaritaceum | reverse complement strand
CTCTCTCTCTCTCTCTCTCTCTCTCTCTCTCTCTCTCTCTCTCTCTCTCTCTCTCTCTCTCTCTCCTTCTTTCTCTCTCTCTCTCTCTCTCTCTCTCAGTCACTCACTCTGTCTCTCTTTCTCTCTCTTGCACACTCACGCTTATGTTCACATTATCTCCATTTCTGACCCTAAACCCCAAACCCTCATCTGAACATTGAAAATTTCTCTATGTCTCGTATTTCGTTGTTTTCGTTATTTTGCTTGGACCTTTGTTCTAAGAAGATTTTTCTCTTCATTATATGTGCTGGAAATCATTCAAACCACCGTCTTTCTTAAGGAGAGACAGAAGATTGCTCATCCACTGCAGCTAATCTTTATGACCTAACTTTTAATGCATTGGTACTCAATATGCCTAACAGATGTACATGCCCCTGTTGGTTTTTGGCTGACATCTCTCGCTTGTACTCTGTTGTGTCTTCCCGGCTTGTGTACATCGGCGCGCAGATGACTGACGACAAGACGAGACGCTGATGGAGTGTCTTCCGGTGGAGCCGACGCACGTTGAGGTCTACACGCAGTTTGCCGGAGCCTCCTCCCTCCTTCGTGCTTAACTCCATTGGCAGATCTCCTCGGCAGTCGTGCCGCCGGCAGGCACTGTCGTTGCATATGCTGCCTGCACACGTCCAGCGCCGTGCTTGACTGCACTGCTGCGTTTGTAGCGCTCTTGAATTCTTTGTAGCTGACGCACTAGCAAACAAGCAAGTGCAAAGAACAGCAAGGGTTGGGCTAGGGAGACATGAAAAGTATCGTGAGTGAAAACACCTTAGCATTTAGACAACAAACTGTTGAAGATTGCCCCTTGCATGCCCAAGTGAGGCGACGGGAGGCGCCGACGAGCTGCCAGAGAGAGGAAATTCCTCGTCGATGGATCTTGCGAATTGAGGATTGCTCGGATCCTAAAATGGAGGATTGACCCTGAAGTTTGACAAGTTGCTGAATCCGTTGGAAGTTGTTTCACCAAAATCGGACTATTAACGAGGGAGATATGGGCTTCCAAAGTTGGGGTGTGCGCGGCAGCTCTGGGAGTCGGCCGCGGTTCGACCGGAGGTGGATAATCCACCTGAACGAGTAACAAAATGCCCTCTGGGGATTTTGTTCCGGAAAGACTGCCGAGGCGTCCAGTGCATGATCCGCCGGATTTAGGAGTGCAGTTTTGTTACTCAGGGACTTGATCAAAAAAATCCGAAACTCATAAGTACAATTTGTTACTCGGGGACTTGATCAAAAAAATTCCGACTAGAAGTCCACGAACAGGTTTCGACCCACATCAATCCCCATCACGAAACTTGATGATTAACTCATCAAAAGAGACGCCAAAGGCGCGAGGGGCGCTGCCACTACGCGTAGGGACATTTGCGCCTCCCGAATGGCGTTTTGATGGGTCCTTGATGTGTGAAGGCGCCTCGGCGGGCGACGTGGTACGCGCCGCCATGTGAGCGGCTGATTTGGGGTGCTGCGGTTTGACTAACATAGCGGAAGCTACGGTTATCCAAATTGCGCACAGTTTGGTACGTTGGAGAGCTCATGACTAGCCCTACAAATGTTCAGAACATGTCCATGCTAAAAAACTAATGCAAAATCGCGTTATTCCCTTTGCAAAAGTGACTGTCTTTCATTTATCTTCAACTACCATAAACATAACGCGAGGCGACTTGAAAGCTCACGCTTAGACTCAGAACCACCCTCACAAAACATAACCGTAAGCACAGAAGACCGGTCAGACCACGTTGGAACACCACCCCAGTTTCTGACAAAGGGTTTTGGGCCCACGGCTCTGACCGGTCTACACATCGCTCACGGCTTTCGCTGTGGACGGGATCGTTGCCGGAGACGACATCACCGTCAAACTATGAGGTCCCGGAGTTGAAGACTGGGAAATGGCGCAAAAGGAGACACAGGCCATCTAGAAGTATGCGGGCGGCCTTGGCTTTGGGCTATGGAGGTGGCACTTCGAGATCCACTTCGCGCATAAGGGTGTGCTACAGGTCATGTAGGGAACCGAAGTCTTCGACGAAGCGACAATGACGGAAGCGCAGAAGGAGGCCTTCGAAAAGAAGAATACAGAGGCGCCCATGCTGTTGGTGTCCGGGACAGCTGAGTCACAGTGGGGCTAATTCCAAGACTGCAAGCTGGTAGCCGAAGCTTGGCAAAAACTCTGTGCCATCCATCAATCCAAGTCGCCAGTGAACAAAATCTTCGCAATGAAGCAACTCCTTATGGTGAGAATCGAGGAGGGAGATGATGTCATCACCGCCACCACCATCATCATCACAGCAGATCGAGTCGCTTGCCTCACAATGCAACGATGTGAGGTAGAAGATCGGCACACAGTTGCAGGCAATGGCCCTCCTCATGACCCTTCCTGACACTTGGAGCCCTCTCATCACAGTCTTGGGAGTATGGGCAAAGGACAAGCTCACCTATGACGCGGTTGCAGAGTACATCCGCAACGAGGCGCAACGACAGAGCTGCGGGGAGTCCTCGTCGTCCTCATCGACCCTCGTCACCAAAACGCGTGGTGGCAGAAACGGAGCCAAGGGAGGTGGCGGACATGGCGGCAGCAAGAAGAGCGGCAAGAAGGGTGCGTGCCGCAACTGCGACAAGGAGGGCCCCTGGGCCCGTGAGTGTACCGAGGAGGCAAAGGCTGCAAAGACGCCAAAGGCAAGAACGCGCTTCTCAACGGCACTCAAAACCACTACCTCAAGAAGGACAACCGCCGATGCCTTGACTCCGGAGCGGAGGAGCATACCCAGGTTGAGAAGGTCGGGTTAATCAACTACACCAAGTCCAGCAAATCCGTGGTGGTCGCGAACGACAAGGTCGAGCCGGCGGCTGACCAAGGAGATGTGGACGTGGAGGTGGTGGTTGGCGGAAAGCGGGTGCAGCGCGTCATCAAGGACGTGCAACACATACCCGGCTTAGCTGACATTCTAAGTGTTAGCCGCCTGACTAACAAGGGGTACGAGGTGCTCTTCAGGAGAAGAGGGGCAGTCGTGCAACGGTGGCGTCGAGCCCGTGCTGGAGGCTAAACGCAAGGGAGGCCTCTACATCGTGGAGACCAAGGTGATCTCCGCGGTGACATATTCAGCATATTTGCAGGAGCGCATCGTCAACCTTGCCAAAGGAGGGGGAGCTGATCTGGAGCTCTGGCACCGACGACTGGGGCATTCCTGACTCGCAGTCGTGAAGGAGATGGCAAAGCACGAGCTGGTATGCAGCCTTGTCATCGACAGTGCGAAAGACGCGACAGATGCAGCAAAGCACAAAAATTGCGAGCCTGGCATTTTGGGCAAGGCGCGGCGCAAACCGTTCAACGAGAAAGTGAATCGCGCCTTGGACTTGCTGGAGGTCGTGCAGCGCGACGTGTGCGGACCATTCAAGACGACGTCAAAGAGCGGCGCGTGTTACTTCGTCACCTTCATTTATGACTACAGCAGAAAACTCTACGTGTACTTCATGAAGCGGAAAGGCGAGGTCCTATACCAATTGAAGGAGTATGTCGTCGCTGTGGAGAGGTAGACTGACCGGAAGGGCAGATCATTACACAGTGGCAACGGCGAAGAGAATGTGGGTTGTAGCGGGTGGATGAAGCAGCAGGGCATAAAATGGCAACAAACTACGCCGTATATGCCTTAGTCAAATGGCGTGGCGGAGCGGGCAAACCAGACGCTGCTGAAGATAGTAAGGACCATGTTGGTGGATGCGGAATTGCCGTGAAGCTTCCAGGCGGAAGCTGTGCGTACAGCAAGCTACACCATCAACCTCACTCCTACAGTGGTGCTGAAGTCAAAGAGTGGCTACAAGACACCGGAGGAGGTTTGGAGCAGGCACAAGCCAAGTGTGGCACACCTGAAAGTGTTCGGGTGTGAGGCGCATGCAATGGTGCTTGCTGCGTAGAGGCGTGGTGGCATGCTGGAGCCGCAGGCCAATTCGTATCTCTTCCTTGGCTATGAGAGCACGCATAAGGCATACAGGCTCTACGACATGTGCAAGGGGGAGGTAATCCGCAGCCGAGATGTCAAGTTTGACAAGAAGCATAGCTACATCAACAGCAACGACGCGGGCGTGGTGGACTCTCCAAAGACCGGGGAGTGGTTCCAGCTCCTTGACTACGAGAAGGAGCTTGCGAATGCCGGACTTGATTTTGTGTTCGACGGATCTGCTGAGCCTACAACGGCTGAAAGAGAAGTTGAGCTGCAGATTGTAGATGTCGGACATGGAGGAGCCGGAGTACTACCTCGGGGTGAGCATCACGCGGAACCGGAGGACACAAACGCTTGAGCTGGGGCGGGACAAATACGTGGCCGAGGTGTTGAAGCGGTACGGCATGGCGGACTGCAAACCAGTTGGCAGTCCGACCACGACCTGTGAACTGCGTGCGGCAATGGTGCTGCAAACAAAAGAAGAGCGGGAGGATATCGCAGGGCTGTCCTACCAATCAGCGGTGGGCAGCCTCATGTATGCCATGGTGGCGACTCGACCAGACCTGGCCCATGTAGTGGACCAAGTGAGCAGGTACGTGGCCAATCCAGGGCCACTGTATTGGCAGGCGGTCAAACGCATCCTCCGCTACCTGCAAGCGATGCAGCATGCGCACCTGAGGTTTGACAGCAAGGGGCGGGCGGACCCCTTGCGTCTGGTCTGCTATACGGATGCAGACTACGCTGGCGATGTGGACAAGCAAAATTCCACATCCAGCTACGTGTTCTTCCTCGCTGGTGCAGCGGTCTCCTGGTGCAGCGGTCTCCTGGTGCAGCGGAAAGCAAGACTGTGTCGCCACCTGCGCAGTGGAAGAAGAGTACATCGCGCTGACCAAGGCGGTCAAGGAGGTGGTGTGGATCCGTAGGTTACTGGGGGAGCTGGACGTGCCGCAGCAAGAGCCCACAGTGGTGCAAGAGGACAACACCGGCTCTATCTCGCTAATCAACTACTTGACGCAACACAGGAGGACGAAGCACATTGAAGTGTGTTATCACTACACACAGGACATGGTTGAAAAGGGGCAGGTGGTGCTTCAGCACTACAGCACGTACAACATGCTTGCGGATTGCTTGACCAAAGTGCAACCCGTCGACTGGCACACATTGAGTATGGCCGGACTTGGGATGACCAGCTATGATGGGCTGGAGGGCGCAGCGGAAGATGAGTGAGAGCAAGCAGGATTAGCGGGCATGGCAGGTGCAAGGGGGAGAATGTTGCAGATTGCCCCTCTGCATGCCTAAGTGCGGACAACAAGCCGCCAGAGAGAGGAAATTCCTCGTCGACGGATTTGGCGACTCGAGGATTTCTCGGATCAATTCCCATCACGAAACTTGATGATTAACTCATCAAAAGAGACGCCAAAGGCGCGAGGGGCACTGCCACTACGCGTAGGGACATCTGCGCCTCTAGAATCGCGTTTTGATGTGTCCTTGATGTGTGAAGGCGCCTCGGCGGGCGACGTGGTACGCGCCGCCATGTGAGCAGCTGATTTGGGGTGCTGCGTTTTGAGTAACGTAGCGGGAGCTACGGTCATTCGAATTGCGCATGGTTTGGTGCATTGGAGAGCTCATGACTAGCCCTACAAATATTCAGATCATGTCCATGTTCAAAAACTAATGCAAAATCGTGTTCTTCCCTTTGCAAAAGTGACTGCTCACATTTGTCTTCAACTGCCAGAAAACATAGTGTGAGGTGACCAAAAAGCTCACGCTTAGACTCAGAACCACCCGCACAAAACTTAGCCGTGAGCACAGAAGACCCGTCGGGCCACGTTGGAACGGCACCCCAGTTTCTAACACAAACAAGTACACTACATAAACACCTGTCGCGGTGCATGGCTGGACATGCACGCGGTAATGTGTGTCCCAAAACTGGCTCAAAACCACTCTTTTGGCCATGATTGTGTGCAATGTCATCCAAGTTCAGAACTTTATAGACTACTAGGAAGCTTCCTAGCTCTGTTGTCGCTGACATGGCGACATTGTCCAGTCAGCTAATGCACTAACAAGCAAGAAAATGCAAGGAAGAGCAAGGATTTGGCTCGGAATACGCGCAAAGTCTCAAAAACTCCAATGGCTTAGTAATGCAAAACAATATGATAATTGAAAAGCACACAGAAGCCGCGTCGCACACACATAACAGTGTCAATTTTCTGTAGAACTGCCCCAAAACCGCTGTCTTGGCCAAAACTCTGCACACAGGCATCCAAATGCAATACCGTATAAACCTAGAGATGCAGAATCTTGATCTAGACACTAGAAATGGTCACATGCACTGTTCTGACACCAATGTGGGGACACAAAATACAAAACATGCAAGTCGGGCTCGAGAGCCACTCCACCATTAAAACTCTAGCAACTACAAAAAAAACCTGCAGAGTACTCCAGCAGCACCAAGGACCTAGTAGCAGCTGTCTCAGAGCTGCTGGTGGACAGGCTCACAATCCATCTGTGGGATGATGATAGGTGGGTCCATATCAGGGATTTTCACGAGCATGGAAATGGACGAGTGGTCACAATAAGCTGTATGGGCAAACGGGGACAAAGTCTTGAGCCAAATACAACAACTACACACATGCATGGACCTAGCAATGATAGGTGAATGTAGAATGCAAAACATACAAGTAATTCCTAGAAGCCACTCCACCGAGGAAACTCTAGACATTTTTGAAAAATTCGAACAAGCAACGAGGAAGTCATAGCTGTTTTCTAGCAGCTACATGTGGGGCCACTATCCAAAGGTGCTCCGGCGCAACCTGGATTCACATCAAGGATCTACAAGAGCATGGACATAGTTGAGTGGTCTTAGTAAGATAGATAAATTGACGGGGAGGTCTCATATCACAAAACTTGATGGTTTGCTTTTCGATTCACATGCAGAATCGACACAAGTGAGGAACAAGTTGCTCAAAAGTTAATTCGCACACATCCCACTCCCTGCCACCATCAGTGAAAAGGTGAAGCCCCATAGGAACAAAATGCCACATGAACTTTGAGTGCGCTAGTGCCTTGGTCAGGAAATATGCCCGTTGCATTTTCATGCCAACCCACATGATTGAGATCACTTGTCAGTCTACAAGATCACTCATGAATTGATTCTCAACAGTAATGTGCTTTGTTCGTGTATGAATCACACCATAGTTCTCAACGATGAAAAAGCAGTATGATTATCACAGTGCTGAAAAATGTAAGCCATAGACTCACACAACTCACAAAACAAACAGTGCAGATTGATTACCTCAGTAGTCCCAACCTCCAACCAACATAATCAGCCTTTGATGAGTTGCGTGAAACTGTGTCTTGCTTGCTGCTGCGCCACGGCACAATAGTGCCACCTGGTAGGAACATGTAGCCTCTTTTACTACGCCCATCAGGGTTCCAGGTCCACTCATTGTCAATGTAGTCGTTGACAACCACTAATTACTGTCATTGAAAGAAGAGTCCAAGGTTCATTGTGGAAACTATGTACCACACCACTCACAAAGCCGCGTTAAAAGGGCTCTTGCCCGAGGAGAATACATGAGAGGAGGTTGATGACAAGGCAATGTCGGGTCGTGTGGTCATTGCCAAGTACATTGGAGAGCTCATGGGGCGCAAGTACAGGATCACGTCCACCGTCTCCCCCACCTATGTTGGATCATCCACCTTCAAGACATCCTGATTTTCTGGTGTGATGGAGGTGGAGACTATGAAACCTGCACTAAGGAGGTCAGCAAACTAATCCTCCTCAATTTGGGCATAACATGCCTAATAGAGTAAGAGAATTTGCCGTTTGTAATCACACACGATCCTTAGCCAGAGGGAAGTAGTTGTAGGATGAAGATATCTCATCTTACAAGCAATCTAAAGGACTACCTTGGCCTCCTTCAAGGCCTCGAACATGATCAGGAAGTTGTCCACATACACCAAATTGGTGGTGAAGCTTTGAGCTATCCTTCCGAGAAAGAGGGATGGAGCAGCGTCACTCTACACATAGCCAATACGTGTCAGTGTGTTGGTGATCTCCTGGTCCGTGCACCACGGTGACTGTTTTAGGTTGTATAAGGCTTTGGACAAGCGCGAGACCTTGTCACCAATCTTCACGCCAGGTGGCTGGAAAAGTTGGATCTTCTCCTCTAAAGTTCCATAGAAGAACGTGAAAAACTAGTCTTGCATGGATGATGTCCTACCTCACGAACCTATCACAACAGCCGGTTCTGACGGGCAAGGGAGGAGGAGGCAAGCAGACTGGCTAGCAAGATCAACCAGCTCATAACTCTGGACCTATGGGCTTAAGTTGCAATCCTGAGTGCGCCCCTTGAAATCCGGTTCCCATCATGGGGAAAATGGAAATAATCACATGCTTTGAATCATTTAACGTTTACTCGCAGTCATCAAATTTGAAGAAAATCCCCTCCTGACATCCCTCCAACCCTCCATCCCTGTTCCTTGGAGGAGATGAAATGAATTGACCAATCGATAGGCTACAAAACTCACTCTAGTGAAATGAGTTTGAACAAACCCTGTTTAAGTGTTTAGGTTGGTCAGTCAAGTATGAGAAGAGAGCTACACAATATGATGGTCACACACTGAGGCCTTGAGATAAACCTCCAAAAATCCTCAATTCCCTGGTTTGTTACACCACGTTTGAGATGGTGCATTGCCCTCTCCTAGCAACAAGACCAATGCTAGTGACCAAGGCTCCCACAGTATGAATCTTCCTGTGGCGTTGGCACCAAGGTGAGTTATGGAATACTGGCAGGATCACATGGATGTGTGCAAGGAAGTTTTGGATTTCGAAGAGAATTAGGTAAGGAATGAATATGTAGAATTTAAGATGTCATAAAAAAGGTAGTTTACAAATGGTGGGTGAGATTGGCATGCGTAAGTTCCTAGGTTCCTAGGTTTTCCCATGATTCATATGTTTCTAGGTTCTTAGGTCTTCTTATGCCCCAGCCATGATATGCCAGTCAAAAACCCCTTGACCCACCAAAGCTTTCCACCAAAGCACCATGGTACAAAAAACACATGGATGTTCCATTTTCCATTATGAGCTTACTACCACACTAAAAAACGTTCCAATATGTGAATGAACAACTATGTTATGACCATTTCACCGCACCACGCGTAACTGCTTCTGGAAAAACCACAAGCAGAGTTAAGACCATCCAAAGCACCCTGCTTCATAAATGCACCTCTATAAGCCATCCTGAAGAGCCCATAGAACCCAATGAATATTTCTTCATCAGCAAGGCATCCATACAGGGGATTTTTAGCTTGAGTGGGTGAGAAATTGACTCTGCCATGGATCAAAACATTTCGTCTCCTGCTTTTTGGAGGTGTGCCTCATGTTGTTGTAAGGTTTTATCTTTCTCATTCCTACACTTAATGACCTGGTTTTTAGGTAAATTTTTATATTTTAAAACTAAGGATACAATGGGAATTTTAGAATATGAAACAATGTCATCATCTTGACAAAATCACAGCTGCGACTATCGTATCCTGGTATGCATCTTACCTTGAATACATAGGAGACAGTCAGTCTTGTTTGACTTCTTGAAGGAAGCAAGGTCAAGACCAAGGGCTGGCTAAGTCTGAATGAACTTGGGAACAGTGTCTAAGCTTACATGGCAAAGGCAGAGATGCAACAAATGTTGGTGTTATGCAGAGAGAAAAACAATGAAAAATACACGTGCAGATGCTGAGAAAGGAAAACAAGTTGAAGGAGTTGAAGGAGGCATGCGAGACAAGACTTCAAAATCTTAAGCATAGAAAGCAACTGCATGAGTGTCAAGAGCACTCACTGTGGAAGAGTCAATAGAGTGCATGATAGAAAGACCCATCCTAGTAGAAGCACAGATAGAGAGCAGGCTGAGCTCAAGAGCGGGAACAAAGAGCACATCAAAATGTACAAGGGGCCAGGCGGACCATCAAAACGCACCACGCCAATGCTCTGGACAGGAAATTATTGACCAGATCCTGTGCGGACGGATCAAATTGATGCATTGGACCGAGCACCAAAAGGTCACTACGGCGACATGTCATGTGATGGGTGGCTCTGGAGTAAATCCAAGTACCACTCGCCTCACGACTTGTCGTCGATACATAGAAACAGGTAAATGACACTCAGTATTTGCTGAATGCTTAGTAGAGGACTTGAAATCATGACGAACTGCCAGAATCTTTGACTCATCCAGCCGGTCAGTAATGTGAGGTCTATCCTCATCACAAGCCAGCTTGGCTCCTCCACAAGCATCATCACGGGCAACGAACAAAGTAGGACAGAATGGTAGTGGACCACCCATCCGTGAAGATACATTTTCATATCCCTGAGTATGCAGTGCTAGTAGCTGGCAAAGCTCTACAACCGTGTAATCCCGGGGGTCCTTATCAATGTGGCCACTTGGGGAAGCGACAATGTTTGCTACTACAGTAGTCATGACGTACCCCCCCCTCCCCCCTCATGTGTCGCCAGAGGACATTCATTGCGTATCCACTGCCGAGAACCTACACAAGATCCTAATCCAGTGAAGGGGGTGCTGGCACTCCGTGTAGCATTGACTACCCTTGCAGTTGTAGTGGACTGAGCTTCCATTGCTGCTGCTTGCCAATAACTGCTGGTGCTGTCCCTTTCTACGTTTCTTGTTTTCCTTTTTTTATGTGTGGACGCTGTAACACCCTGATTCTGATCACTCTGTGTAAAGGGTGAAAGGAGGTAGTGGAGGTGGGGCGGGTGAACTAAGACAGAGGCATTGGAAGAGTCGCGGTCACTGCAGCATCAAGCAATCTCTTTGATGGGCAATAGTGGCCTCATGAGTAGATGTCGCCTCGACAAAGAAGTGATGAACACAAGGAAACAATTGTAGTGACTAGAAAAACTTTGAGAGGGCCAGTCAGTTGTAGCCTGTGAAGAGCTTCAACTGGTCCAAACGCGTCCCCATCATGATGGCAACAAGTGCCCACAACTGTGCCCCGCCACCACTACCAAGATGCATGTAAAGGCGCATGGCGTGCCTCTAGTAGTCAACCGCAAGCTTTGTGGGACCCTTGGACAGTGAGTGGAACTCACGCAATTGAGTCGTCCTTGTGGCATGGGTCTCTTTACCAAGCAACATCAGGGCCAACTCCCAGCCATGGCACAAATCTGCTCTAGTCCCAGTCCTGGCCTCACCTTGGAAAGGGCGGAAGTCGACCACGGTCTCCCACGGAATTGTGTAGAAATGACCGCGCATCACTCTAATTGCGGTATTGGAAAAATGAGCATCGCATGTCTGGTACTGGCAGTAGTAATAGGGGCGTACACCTAGGGTCTCCCAAGAGTCTAAACCCTTGTCGTTTTCATTATGAGGTGGATCTGTCTCAACGTCCTTCGATGGTTGATCCGTGGGGAGGGCAACCTCAGGCTCGGGAGATGGTGGAAGAGGTACAGGGTGACCACGAGTGAAAGGAACACCACCAAAAGTGGACATCGCTGACTGACGTAGCTACTTCTGGCAAAGAGAATTGATGGGATGGGAGGCTACAATACCAGACCCAGCTCATGGATACACTCCTGATGGACACAATCCTCATCCTCAAGTGTGTCCTCCTCAATCTCCTCCTCATCCCCAGCGACAACCAATGATGAGGGATGCGAAGGCCACGATACTGGATAGGGTGTAGAATGCTGAAAAGATGACACAACGCAGGGACTCCTCCAGATGTTTGTTATGAGGCTCGTGAATGTTCCCTCAGCAATTTGCAATCTCGTACACCGTGTCGGTCTGACGTTGCAACTAGCGGCGCATTTCGTCCTGCGCCCAATGAAGCCCGTCAATCACGAGCGACTGTGACTGTGTATTCATGAAGAGTGGTGAGAAGGGAGAGGAGGGGTCTGCCAGCCCATTGTCTTTGTCACTGACCGATGCCACCACTCGATATGGGTATGACCGCAAATGTTTCTGAAATAGAAAACTGACTGTGTTTATTGAAGACATGAAAAGTTGGCAAAAAATGACTTTTTGACCTAAAAAATGATGGCATCGACATTACTGATGATGACATGAACAAAAAGTCTACTAGTGTAAAAAACACGAGCATAGAATATGCTAGCCTAGCCTGTGCTAGCGAAGCTGAATCTTTGTTTACTCACCCGGAATTCGCATGACGATAGAGCGGGGTTGGCCTTGTCACCCCCCCCCCCCCCCCCCCCCCCCCCCCCCCCCCCCTTGCGGCTGAGTATGTGCTGCACAGCCATTGGGCAACTGCTATGAAGGTACGGAGAAGAGATGTTGCACTGCACATTGTGTTGTGCTACACAAAGCAACAGCTGTGACTGTTGTTGCCTTGGCACTACTCCTGCTATAGCCATGGTGATACCGTTGTTGTTGCTCACGATTATTGCCATCTCTCGTATTGCTCACTACTGCCATTGTTGCACATTGCCACTTCCACTACTTGCTGTTACTCGCAGCGGCCGCCGTGAGTTGGTGCTATGATTTCCTTCTTCCATTCTTTTTGGCATCACCTGTCACGGCCAAAGAAGTTGCTCCTGCTATCCAGTGCTATCGCTGTCACTCGGGCGTCTGTTTCGGCTATTTGCTGTCGCAGTTGCTACTGTGGTGGTGATGGCGGTAACTCATGTCGCCACTACTTGTGCTGCCGCCCATTCTAGCGGTCGCGTGTTGAATCTGTTGTTGATGATGTCAGGGAGAAGTCTCTATTGAAGTCTTTTTCGACGGGTCTTAGGACATGGCTGTTGCGCTAACTCTCACTGATGCCCATACTGCATCTATGTAGCGCACCTCAGCGAGAAAAGTCTCGTTGCTCTTTTACCATGAAAAACTAATTTGAAGCTTCCTTACCTTGATGCCACAGACATGGTGGCACGATCATGTCTCTTGACGCATTAGCAAGAAACCATGTGCAAGAAACAACAAGGGTTAGGTTAGGGAGACAAGCAATGTCTGGTAATGCAGAGGGAAGTGAAAACTGACAAGCATAGACCATACACATTTGACGCGGCCCATGCCGGTTGACACACATGGCATTTTGATTTTGTCCCAACATTGATGCAAAACCATTGTTTTGGCCGTAACTTTTCTCCAAATGCAACATTGTCTCAACTCGGAGATGTAGAATTTCAAGCCAAAGGCTTTGACTTGTCACACGCATAGGTATGTCATCAATAGGTGGATACACAATTCAAAACATGGAAATTGGGTTGAAAAGCCAATGCACCGAGAAAATTCTAGCGATTGTAGAAAAATTGTAGTACACCTCATCATGCGCCAAAGACGTTATGGGAGATGTCTGGCAGCATCTGGTGGGTGGATCCACCACCCATTGGTGCTATGATGGCAGCTGAGTCTACAACAGGGATCTGCACGAGCATGGACACAACCGAGTAGTCACAATAAGCTGCATGAACAGACGGGCACGACCTACATCACAACACAACTTTTTTTTCCCTTTCTTGAACCCTTTGATAGTTTTCAACACACTCAAGAATTGCTGAAACAATTTTCTACAAGCACGGAAATGTTCTGATCTATTTCTTGGTTTCATGAGATCGCACTTAAGCTGTTTAAGGGCCCTTGAATTTGAACGAGCTCCGCTTGGAGGTACTCAGCGGCGCTTCTCGATACGACCACTCACAATGCAAATCCATACGTGTTGCGTTGCTTGTCCTTGACGTCCAAAACCTCGAACATGCCTCGTTTGAGTTTTGGCATTTGTACATGTATGATAGGTAATTCCAATACTTCTCACTGAAGTATCTTGTTTACTGATTACTATACATTCAAGTTTCCCAATTTCTCACATCGTTTTCTACCCTGCTAGTGCTAGTGCTCACCATGGACATTTTTGGGAATAAATTTCGTAGCCTTTGATCAATGGATGTTGTGAGAGGAGAGGTGTAGACGATAAAGTAATTCAATTTTTGATCGCTAATTCCCAAAAAATTCACAAGAGAGAACAAGGATGCAAAATAAGTATATTAATGGATGTATTAGTTCTTAAAAATTTAGTTTACGGGTGGAGCATCTAGTAAGTGGGTGTATTTGTGAAGCATCGCTGGACCTGATGTAGAATTTGTGTACAGATCTATGTTCAGGTGTATTTTGTACAAGAAATGAATTTATGATGTGGTATAGGAATATTTTATGAACTGGATAGCGTCCATTTGTAGCATATGGCACGTTGTGAAATGACGTACCTTGGAAGTCCACATACTCGCTGGGAAAAAGAAGGCCGGAGACAGAACAGTTCATGTCCCACGACAGAGCTGCATGCTCGTCGCAAGAGCGTGTCGCTTACGCGACGTCGCATTTCGCGAAGAAAAACTGCGACGAGGATGGAAACATATGCTGGTACCAGCCGCACCCTATGGACTGCAGTAGCAATTTGCCGCAGTGAGCACTGTCACTCTTCAGCCTCCTCGCCTTCATCCCTCCTTCCCTCCCCCCTCCTTCCCTAGCTCCCTCCCCCGACCTTCCTCCCTCCGTCCATTCACCCGTCCCTACCTCCCCCGTTCCCTCCCTGCCTCCCTCCTTCCGTCCCTTCATCCCTCTTTCTTTCCCTCCCTCAGTCCCGAATTCCGTCCTCTTCCCCCCTCCCTCTCGCCCTCCCGCCCTCTTTCCCCCCCCGCCCTCCCTCAATCTCATCCTCCCTCACTCCGTTCTTCTGTCCCTCCCTAGCTCCCTCCTCCAATCCCTCCCTCCCCTACACCCTCCCTCCCTACCTCTCTGCCTTCCTCCCTCACCCCCTCCCTCCCTGTGTGTGTGTGCGTGTGTGTGTGTGTGTGTGTGTG
>SZWC01032267.1:0-13647 GCA_023375785.1 Penium margaritaceum | reverse complement strand
TTCCTCTTTCGGACTCAAAAGACACCACACTTACACATTCGACCGTCAAAAATTGTTCGCTGCGGTTCTCTCAATTTCCGGTTCAAGTTCCCCACCGCCGGGGAAAGAAAAACGAAGAGAGGGGGGTGGGGAAAGGAAGGGCAGCATAGAACACCGAACTGGAGGTTGTATGCACGCGCCGAAGGGCAAACACACGAGGTCGGTGGATCTTCACACTTCGATCCGCCACAGGTAGGACAAAGGCAGAGTAGACTGAAACGGGAGACGACACCAAGGCCCCAAATAAATGGGGAAGGACGAGGGCGATGAGGGCGACGAGATATCACGGCACAGCAGTAGAAAGTCAAGTGGTCACGGTAACTACAGAAAGCCAGCGCCAGAGAATGACTGGCCCTGGCCAGATCCAGCCGGAAACGGTCGGTCTGACTCGTACAGTGGAGGGGTGAGCGGTTCAGCGACCGTTGGCCGCAGGTAGCACGGAAGTCGGCAATGAACGGGGCTTGGGCGGGAGGAGCGGGGGGGGGAGGGGGAGGGGGGGGGGGGGGTGGTTTGGTGGAGTGAAGGGATCGAGGGTTTCGTCAAGCGGCAGGCCAAGCGAAAAACTCCCAAGTAGCCCCAAGTTCGGGTGGACCTCTCAGTCACCCCCATCGCCCCTCGACCATCCCTCAGTTGCCCCAATTCTAAGGATCATTCCTATCTCGTCCCCATTGTGCGGTTTTGTAATGCTGAACGGAGCGTAGATGGTGAAAAGGTAGAATTTGAGAGGCAGAACACAATTTAGAATCTGGTAAAATTCAGTAATTTATAGTTATTGGTAAGTGTACCTCGATGACAAGTGTTGAAATGATCGAACATACATGTACAAGTGTCGAGTTACGAATGAGGCATAGTCAGGGTCCTTCGGGTGGTTTTCGAGCGACGCATGCGGAGTCGTGTTGTGAGTGGTCCGATTCAAAAAGGTCCGCCGAGAAGTCGGGGGTCTTCGAGAATCGACCGTGAAGACGTGAGATGCATCTTTATAGATCCATATTCGTCTCGGTGCGTCGAGAATTTCGACCGAAAGGTCGTGATACTCCTATTGTAGATTCGTGAGAGTGGTCGGAGTTGTCGGAAGGTTTGGGAAGATTCACTGAGGGTGGGGTTAGTTGGCCGGTTTCCCCTCGACCATTGGTGTGAATATTGCGGTCTCGCGATGCGATGGGCTGTTCTTGAAATAACAGAAATACTCACTCAGGAAGATTAGGGACTTTTGTATGCCTGGTACACGGCAATTCCCCCCCTTTTAGGCCCAACGTCCCGGTGCGCGTGGGCTACATCTGTACGCATACAGATGTAGCCCGATGATGCTGGTAATTGTCGTCGATTAGATGATTGACGTCTCGTAGGTTGTCGTAGGGTTCCCAGCTGTTGTGCACAGCATCGTAGCCGTGCCACTTGACAAGATACTCTGTCGTTTTGCCTCGTCGTTGTTGGATTCACGTCATTATCATACGGTGACCTCTGGCCTCGTTGCACACTCACACCATTGGTGCAGGTGACTGACCAGAGAGAGACGACTTCGCCGAGTGGTTCGTCGTAACCAGATTCTTAGAAGACGAGCCATGGCGTGGCTCAATGAGAGCTTGCCAACCTCACATGCATGTCTCACATGCATTCATGCACAATGGGCCGTGAGAATACCCGGGTTCGCCCTCTACCCAGATATCTGCTTGGCCAGTGACCTACATTCTGGTAGGAAATTCTCTTGTGGACAGGTGGGGTCGAATCACCCAGGTTCGAGGGTGGCAAGCGAGATCGAGCTCGTTGCTCGCTCGCTCGCTCTCCCCTCCCCGTAATAGCTCTGTGGCTCGTGACTTGTCTTACTCAATCCGTTTCTTTGACTCTCACAACTTCGCACTAATCCATGGCGCATTGTCCACTCTTGCGTGCCACGTGTCATGCTCCTGCCTCAGTCTACTCTCTAGCCTAGACTATCCACTGGTATCAGAGCGACGTGCGTGAAAGCCGGACGGCGGATCGATCTACTGTCCACGCATCCTGGGCCAAACTCGTGGCTGCCACTCTCGGCGGCGTCGGCTCACCCCTCATTCCCCAGCTGCACTGGGGGAGGCACACTCGCCCCACTTGTCCTGTGGTAGTTCCTCTCCTGGCTGCTCTCGGCGACAGACTTTCCTGCCCAGCCTCAACCACGGTCTTGCCTATCTTGGCGACGACCCCGGCGGGCGGCATCCACCCGTCCCGTCCTTACCTCCCTCTCTCATCTTCGCCTCTCTCTCCCCTGTACGTCCGCCTCCTCTTCATCGGCCGAGGACAGGGACGTCGCCTCTCCTGGCGACGATCCGCTTGTGGCGGAAGTTCTGTTTGAGGGGAACATTCCCTCATTCGCCGTCCCTCTCTCCGTGCCACCCACCACTCTGGTGGGAGCCGCACCTGCAGTAGGCGGGAATCTCCCGCCGCAGTGCATCTCACGCACTACGCTACGGCCGGCGGCCACTACGCCGCTCACCGCAGCACCGCCCACAGCAGCAGCCGCAGCACCTCCCACGCCGCATTCTCTTCCACACCTGCACCAGCAGTAGTAGCAGCAGCAGCAGCAGCAGCGGTAACAACAGCAGCAGCAACAGCACGCCAGTAGCAGCACGGCAGCAGCAGCAGCAGCAGCAGCACCACCACCACCTGCACCACAGCAGCCGCACAAACAGCGTGACAGCAACAGCAAGCGGCACTGTAGAGGATCGGCATTGTAGAGGAGCGGCACTGCAAGACCACCCACAGCAGCAGCCGCCACATGCTCTCCTCCTGAGCAGCCGCACAAGCAGCGTAACGGCAGCAGCAAGCAACGTGACGCGCAGCTGAGCTCCTAGCCTCTCTTGGCGCACGACCAGCAGCCTTGTAGCAGTCTCCGCACCACCGTCTGGTGGTGGCCGCCGTCACGCTGGCGCACTAGGAGGATCTCGGTGGCTACTCAGAGGAGAGCTCGGTGCGGCAACGCCACATCCACCGTGACGCCGCCTCCGTCGAGACAACCTCACCATCACAGCCAGGGCGGCCCTCCATACCGGTAAGCTCTCCTCTTTCCCATTCTCTTGGGGGGGTCGAGCACCCGCACATTAGCGCTGGGGTGGATGCCACAGCTACTCGCGTGTCCTCTGTCATAGGTCACGGCGTTGTTGCCGTGGCCACCAGGATTACGCGCACGGCCTTCGCGGTAGTCGACGCTGCAGCAGCAACCGCCGCCACACTTGCTGCCGCTGCCCGAGCTTCTCGCGCCTCCGCCTCGACCTCGACAGGACGTGTTGCTGAGTCATACACCGAAGCCGCTGTTGTTGCCGGTCCGGTGGCTGCTGCACTTGCATGTATCATTACTCAGGTTGCTGTAGCAGCCTCTGCTGTTGCTTCCGCGACTGCCTCGGCTGCGTCTGCCGTGTCTGCGGCCGCTTCCTCCATTAGTACCTCCACCTTTGATGCTGTTGTAGCTGCCTCATCTACTCCTTCGACCGTCACCAGCGTCGTCACAGCGGCCATCTCCATCGTTGCAGCCTTCACCACTCTTGGAGCCGTCCTCACCACCGGAGGTGGCCCTTGCTCTGGTGATCCCCATCACATCCACTGTCTCCGTTGTCTCTGCTGCAGTCGCTGCTGCTGTTCCACCACTCCTTGCCTTGTTGCGCGCGCCTCCACCTCCTCTTGCTTTGTGAGGGTCCTCGGCTGTTGCTCTGTCTCCTTGCCTCTTTTCCTCTCCTGCGGGATCTTCTTGCTTNCCTTGTAGCAGTCTCCGCACCACCGTCTGGTGGTGGCCGCCGTCACGCTGGCGCACTAGGAGGATCTCGGTGGCTACTCAGAGGAGAGCTCGGTGCGGCAACGCCACATCCACCGTGACGCCGCCTCCGTCGAGACAACCTCACCATCACAGCCAGGGCGGCCCTCCATACCGGTAAGCTCTCCTCTTTCCCATTCTCCTGGGGGGGTCGAGCACCCGCACATTAGCGCTGGGGTGGACGCCACACCTACTCGCGTGTCCTCTGTCATAGGTCACGGCGTTGTTGCCGTGGCCACCAGGATTACGCGCACGGCCTTCGCGGTAGTCGACGCTGCAGCAGCAACCGCCGCCACACTTGCTGCCGCTGCCCGAGCTTCTCGCGCCTCCGCCTCGACCTCGGCAGGACGTGCTGCTGAGTCATACACCGAAGCCGCTGTTGTCGCCGGTCCGGTGGCTGCCGCACTTGCATGTATCATTACTCAGGTTGCTGTAGCAGCCTCTGCTGTTGCTTCCGCGACTGCCTCGGCTGCGTCTTCCGTGTCTGCGGCCGCTTCCTCCATTAGTACCTCCACCTTCGATGCTGTTGTAGCTGCCTCATCTACTCCTTCGACCGTCACCAGCGTCGTCACAGCGGCCATCTCCATCGTTGCAGCCTTCACCACTCTTGGAGCCGTCCTCACCACCGGAGGTGGCGCTTGCTCTGGTGATCCCCATCACATCCACTGTCTCCGTTGTCTCTGCTGCAGTCGCTGCTGCTGTTCCACCACTCCTTGCCTTGTTGCGCGCGCCTCCACCTCCTCTTGCTTTGTGAGGGTCCTCGGCTGTTGCTCTGTCTCCTTGCCTCTTTTCCTCTCCTGCGGGATCTTCTTGCTTGTCTGATTGGGGTCGGGCTGTCCTACAGCACACATCCCTCGTGCCTTGGGCACGTCCAGTTTTCCCACGCCCACTGGGGCAGGGGAACTCTGCCGAAATCTGTCCGGCAGGACCTCGTCGTCATCACCATGCCGAGTGACGACGAATCAGTCATAGCTGACCTGCAGCGCCAGCTGCGCCTCGCTCTTGAGGCACAGCGTGAGGCTGAGGACCGCCTCAAGCTTGCCGATGATAATCGCGGCGCCTTTGCTGATGAGGTTGCAGCTATTGTGCTTAAGCGCCTCCCTGCTGCGTCCGTCCCCACCGCTGCTGCCAGCGCTAGCACCACTGCGGCTGCTTCCTCCACACCCGCTGCTTCTAGCACCGCTGCCGGAAACACTGCTGTCACGCCTTCCGCTGCCAATCCCATTCCTGTCACGCGTCAGCATGATTTTTTCTCGCAGCCGCCTGACCTGTCCGCTGGACTCGTCTTCTCCTCTTGGGAAACCCGCTTCAGCGCCTGGGCCCAGGGGGAGCGTCTGTGTGAATACTATTTCCCAGCTGTCGCACCTTTTACGCTTGTCGCTGCTGAGTCTTTCCACGCTGTCCGTGCCCTCATTGCTGTTGCGCCAGAGACGCTTGTCGACGAGATCGGTACCTACAGCGCCGATCCTGCCGTACAGCGTCTAGCTGATCCTGTTGGTGCTTACATCATGCTTTGCCGTCGCACCACAATCACTGGTCAGGCAGCCCAGAGTGCCCTCATTGTGCAGTTCAACACGCTCATAATGCGTGCTGACGAGTCGGCTGATGACTACTGGGCACGCGGGCTCAGGCTCCTTCGTGAGCTCGACAAAGCCGCGCAAGGCCAGCTAGCTGCTGTCCACACCATGGTCAACGGGTTGATTCCCGAGCTGTCAGACCTCCTCCGCGACGTCAACTCTGATGAGCTGCTGCGTCTCGCTTCTCAGCTCGTTCCTCCTGATTCCCCACCGGGCATTGGCGCTTTCTGGGACTTCGTTGCTGATCGGCTCGCTGCTTGGTGGACCAGCCTTCAGAACAAATGCCTGCACCATGCTGCAGTCGCCGGGGTTGCTACAGCCACCACCGCTTCCTCCTCTGCTTCTTCATCGGCTGCCACCGCCTCCTCCACATCCTCTTCTTCCTCGGCATCTACGGCCACCGCTCTCGCCTCCCAGGGGCGCGGGCGTGGCCGTGGTCGCGAAAAGGGCAAGGGGAAGGGCAAGGACACTACACCATCCCGTGTCCCTGGTGAGGTTGTGTGCTGGAATTGTGGTTCCTCTGAGCATTCTCCTCGTGCGTGCCCTGCACCTCCTGACGATCTGCGCCTGGCCCGCTCTATGCGTGCGCACTGGGCTCGCACCGGCGGCTCTTCGTCTTCTTCGGCCACCAACTCCAGCTCCCCCTCCATCTCTCGACCTGTCAGCTCCACCTCGGCACATGTCTACTCCACCGCTGGCGTCTCCACAGCTCCACCCCCCATCCCATACCCGTGGGGTTGGCCATCGCCCTACGGAGCACCCGTGTATGCCGGGCCCCCTTCTTTGGCGTACATCCCATCTCTGTGGTTCGCACCTCCCTCGGGTTCGTCCCCTCCGTCTTCCGCAGCGTCCGTCGATGGCGAGCGCCAGCTGGAGCAGTCTCTTCTCCAGCGTCTTCACCTCCGCGATCAGGGAGGTGAGAGTGTGTCTTCGTTGGCCAGAGGTCTCCCTTGTCACACTGACACTGTCCTTCGTGGGGACCCCCCTGGTCATGTTCTTGGGCTCCCGTCCGCATCTATTCCGTGGGTTGAGCACTGGCAGTCTGTCATTCTTCCTCGTTGCCTCTCTGTCAGTGACCCTGCTCCACCCTCTGTTGGCACTGTTGCCACCTGTGGCGTCCTTCCTGGTGTTCGTGTCTCCGGTGGCTTCTGGGTTTTCGACTCGGGGGCCACCCACCACATGACCTCTGTTCGGTCACCATTTGTCTCGTTGGGTCCCGCTGGTTCCGTCCGTTTTGTTCGTATTGGTTCTGGTCAGTTGCTGCCTGTCTTGGGCATTGGCGTTGTCCGTTTTGTTGGTCCCGGTGGCGTGATGTTTCTGCCCGACGTGCTGTATGTGCCTTCTTTGGAGCTCAGCCTGTTGTCCGTGCCCTCCCTTGACAATCAGGGCATGGATTTCTCCACTAGTCGGGGTGTTGGCACTGTCTGCATTCGTTCCACTGGTTGCATCGTTCTGCGGGGGGTTAAGTGTGACGAACTCTACCGTGTGCCACTCATTGCTCCCGCTCCCGCCAGTCGGAGAGTTGGCTCCTCTCTTGCTCACGTTGCACCATCCCTCTCACCCGCTGACATCCAACTCTTGCATCGTCGTCTCGGCCATGTTCACACTGATGCCATCTTTAGCATGCTCCGTCTCCAACCTGCTGTTGGGCTGTCACCCTCCACCTTTCCCTCGCCCTGTCCCTCAGACTGTCTAGACTGTACCCAAGGGTAAATGCATCGTTCTCCCTTTGCTTCCTCTGACTCCCAGTCAGTCCACCCACCCCCTTGCTCTTGTTCACGCTGATGTCATGGGTCCTCTCTCTCTTGACTTTCTTGGGGGTGTTGGGGATTATGTTTTGTACCTCACTGACGACTTCTCCCGCTATCGCTGGGTCTTCGCTCTTCGCCAGAAGAGTGACGTCCCTGCTGTCATTGAGTCCTGGCTCCGCCAGGCTGAACGATCTTGTCAGCGCTCCCTGCGTGTCTTTTGCAGCGATCGCGGCGGTGAGTTCCTTGGTCCCACCGCCCGGTTCCTTGAGTCTCAAGGGGTGTGTTTGGAGACCTCCGCTCCCTACACACCCTAACAAAATGGAGTCTCTGAGCGTTGGAACCGGACTCTTACCGACGACGTCCGTACCCTTCTGTCTGAGTTCGGTCTTCCTCCTCTGTTTGCCTTTGAGGCCATGAGTTACATGACCTGGGTTTGGAATCGCGTCCCGCATGTGCCCCTTCCTCGGTCAGTCACGCCTTTTGAGCGTTAGTACGGGACCCGTGCTGACCTGCGACTCGCTCACGTCTGGGTTAGCATTGCGTCCATCTGGCTCCCTGAGGACCTTCGTGATGGCAAACTCTCCCCGCGTGGGGGCCTCTGCCCTTTCTTGGGCATGTCTACCCGGTCCAAAGCCTGGCGCTTCTGGGACCAGGAGCTCCAGCGCATCATTGAGTCCCGCGATGCCCTTCTCTTTGAGTCTGTCTTTCACCGTGACCTCAGTTGTCACTCTACGGCCACCTCCCTGCTGCCGCTCTCTCGGTTGCATGGGGAAGTCGGGCCTGCGGCTCCCGCTGTCCCTGCAGTCCCTGCTGCTGTCCCTTCCTCGCAGCCTCCACCCTCAAAGCGGCCTTCTTCGTCTGGCACTGTGACTCCTTCCCCTTCCCCTTTGTCGCTTGGAGCTCCTGCGTCTCCTGTTTTGTCCTCCCCAGTTCCGTCTGAGTCCATTTCTCCTACACACTCCTAAGTGGCTCCGTCCAGTCCGCTTACCCCTGTGGCATCCAGTCGTTCCACCCCTGCTCCGCCGTCGCCTGGTGACCCTCCTGGTCCTGCTCCCATCGAGCCCTTTGTTCATGGCGGGCGTCTCCGCACGCTCCCCTCTTGTTTCTCCAGTGTCGCCGCCCCATCCGTCCGTCCTGTCCAGTCCCACCCAGAGCAGCCTGTAAGGCTACCGACTGGCATGGACGCCTTGAGCCTGGCCATAACAGTGGTCCATCCCAGCTCTGCCCTTGGGCAGACGATGCTCAGGTCTGAGCGCGAGCGCGCTCTTGAAGCCGCCATCCGCAGCAGTGTCGCTGAGTGTCACGCGACAGTTGCTGCTGCACCCTCGTTCGACCCGACTACTGTTAGCTAGGCACGCACTGCGCCCGACTCCCAGCAATGGGAGGCTGCCATGTGGGATGAGCTTTGAGCTCTTGGTGACCACGCCATCTACGAGCTGGTCGATCTCCCGCCCAGTCGCAAAGCCATCAATGCACGATGGGTCTTTAGGCGCAAGTACAAGCCCAATGGCGAGCTTGACAAGTATAAGGCACGTCTCACCGCCAAGGGGTTCTCACAAGTCCCTGGCGTTGACTTTGACGAGACGTTTGCCCCCGTCGGACGCTACACCANGGGATGAGCTTTGAGCTCTTGGTGACCACGCCATCTACGAGCTGGTCGATCTCCCGCCCAGTCGCAAAGCCATCAATGCACGATGGGTCTTTAGGCGCAAGTACAAGCCCAATGGCGAGCTTGACAAGTATAAGGCACGTCTCACCGCCAAGGGGTTCTCACAAGTCCCTGGCGTTGACTTTGACGAGACGTTTGCCCCCATCGGACGCTACACCAGTGCTTGCGCCCTTCTGAGTCTTGTCGCCCATCATGACTAGGAGCTCGAGCAGATGGATGTCAACAACGCCTTTCTGCACAGTCAATTGGATGAGGAGATTTACATGGTGCAACCTCCAGGGTTCTCTGACGGCACTAACAGGGTGTGGAGACTGCGCAAGGCTCTCTATGGCCTGAAGCAGTCACCACGGTGTTGGAACCAAGAGATCACCTCTACCCTGGAAAAGGGTGGATACCGTTGTAGCACAGTGGATCCTTCTCTCTTTGTCACTTCCAACTCTGCACCGTTCATTGTAGTCCTCGTCTATGTGGACGACGTGCTCATTGCGTCACCAAGTCGGGAGGTAGTGTCGACTGTGAAGTCCCTGCTGCAGTCCACGTACAAGATGAAAGACTTGGGTCCAGCTCGAGTTTTTCTCGGCATGGAGCTTGAGCGTGATTGTGCTCACCGTGTTCTTCATGTCCACCAGGCTGCATATGTCAGGAGCCTGGGGGAGCGCTTTTCCTCGCTCCTTGAGTCTGTGCCCTCAGCATCCACGCCGATGACGCCTGCCGGGCAGAGGTTGTTGAAAAAACTGGATGTGTCCAAGCTGGGGCAGCCAATGGATGTGACCGACTACCTGCGCGTCATAGGGTCCTTGATGTACCTGGCCACTACCACACGAGCAGACGTCGCTTTCGCTGTGAACTTCCTTGCATAGCTCTCACAGTGCCCACGGGTGCGGCACATGGAGGCCGCGCTGCATGTTGTCCGATATGCGCTGTCCACTGCACGAGTTGGTCTCTGTTACCGGGTGCAGCCGTCCGTCGTTGTTGATGGCTACACTGACAGTGACTGGGCGCATGACACGGATGCATGCAGCCGCACCGGCTATGTCTTTCTCGTCGGCGGCATAGCTGTCTCCCGAAAGAGTGGTAAACAGGGTTGCGTCGCACGCAGCTCCAGTGAGGCGGAATATGTCGCCCTTGGTGCAGGCACTTGTGAAAGCGTTTGGTTGTGTCGCTTGTTTCAGCAGCTGCGTGTACCCATTCGCTACGTCACCTTGCGATGTGACAATCAATGCACAAAAGCTATTGCTGAGCACGACGGCATGCATCGCACTCGCACCAAGCACATCAATGTCGACCATCATTTTGTACGTGAGCGTGTGGCTGCAGGTGATGTCAAGATTGTGTGGGTTGACACGCGACAGCAACGAGCTGACTTTCTCACGAAGGCACTCAGCACCAATGTCTTCAAGGCAGCAGTGCATGCTGTTGGGCTACTATGTCCTCGTGATACTCCTGGTTGAGTTGTCATGCCAGTGCTCGTGTACAGTCTTGTATTGTGTCATGTCTTGTGACGTTCGCACTGTGCCTGTGTGTGTCGTTCTTGTGCGTCGGCCGTGGGTCATGGGGGAGTGTTGGATTCACGTCATTATCATACGGTGACCTATGGCCTCGTTGCACACTCACACCACTGGTGCAGGTGACTGACCAGAGAGAGACGACTTCGCCGAGTGGTTCGTCGTAACCAGATTCTTAGAAGACGAGCCATGGCATGGCTCAATGAGAGCTTGCCAACCTCACATGCATGTCTCACATGCATTCATGCACGATGGGCCGTGAGAATACCCGGGTTTGCCCTCTACCCAGATATCTGCTTGGCCAGTGACCTACATTCTGTTAGAAAATTCTCTTGTGAGCATGTGGGGTCAAATCACCCAGGTTCGAGGGTGGCAAGCGAGATCAAGCTCGGTGCTTGCTCGCTCGCTCTCCCCTCCCCGTAACAGCTCTGTGGCTCGTGACTTGTCTTACTCAATCCGTTTCTTTGACTCTCACAACTTCGCACTAATCCATGGCGCATTGTCCAATCTTGCGTGCCACGTGTCATGATCCTGCCTCAGTCTACTCTCTAGCCTAGACTATCCACAGTCGTCGGTGGCCAAGGATGTCCTCAATGGCGTACTTCATGTCTTCGTCCACTTGGACGAGAGGCAGAGGAGGGACCTCTCTGTCGGGGAAGTTCTCTCCAGGGTCTCGGTAGTGCTTCAGTCTGCTGACATGGAACACCGGATGAACTTGCATAGTGTCGGGGAGTTTGAGTCGTGCAACCACCGGAGATTTCATGTGCTCTATCTCAAACGGTCCCAACCATCGGAGTTTGAGTTTTGAATAGTCGGCTCTGCGGAGTCTGATGTTTGCAAAGCTGAGGAGGACTTTGTCGCCAGCGGCAAACACGCCGTCGCTGCGATGACAGTCAGCTGGTCGCTTCATCGCTACTTGTGTCTTTTCAAGGGTTTGCCGTGTATCCTCCCAGATGGTGGTGAAGTCTCGGCGTTGAACGTTGATCGGGGGAATGTTCCTGCAATTTTGTAGTTCTCGCGGTCAACGTTCAACGCCGAGACTTCAGCGCCATCCGATGGGCGGGAAGTTTTCCATACACCACTTCAAACAGAGGTTTGCATGTTGCGGTGGAAACCACCGAATTATATGCCATTTCAGCGGTTGGGAGTTTTTGTGCCAAATTCATCCCATGAGGTTCGCATGGTGTTATGGGAAGTTGTTCGAGTGTCTGATTGGTCAGCTCGGTTTGACCATCCGTTTGAGGATGAAACGCCGTTTAAAATTGAATCCTGCTGTCGTAGCAAGTCATCAGTGCGTGCCAAAAACGGTTGGTGAATCGGCCATCTCTGTCGCTCCTAATGGTTCTCGATACGCTGTGTAGCCGCACGATGTTGTTTAGAAATAACCTTGATTTTCCCTTGGCGGTGAGGGTGGTTGCAGTTGGAATGAAGTGGGACGTTTTGGAGAACCTGTCGATGACCACGAGGATTGCGTCATATCCCTCGACCATGACCGGTAATCCCATGACAAATTCCATGGAGATGTCAGCCCATGGTTCTGTCGGAATAGGGAGCAGTTGGAGAAACCCGGGTGGCCGCATCGACGGGATTTTTGTCGCTGACATGTGTTGCACGTTTCGCAGAAGTTGGCCACATCGGATTGCATCTTGTCCCACCAATAGCTTTTGCCAGCTTCTTCAGCGTCTTGTCCTCTCCAAAGTGTCCACCTGGTCCTGTGTCGTGGCATTCTTTGAGCAACATACGGCGAAGTTCGTTGTTTGGGGGAATGACCACCTGACAAGTGAAGCACCATCGCCAAAAGGGTGCGTCGTACAAGAATTCTGACTTGTCATACCCGTCGTGCTGGTCGTAGCTCGTGCAAACAGCCGTTCGAGGTATGGGTCTCGCTATAGGTGTAGCGTTGCCATGTCAGCCATTAAATCTGGTTGGCGGCTGAGTGCATCCCCCGGGTTGATTTTTCCTGGCCGATACTCGATATCTTAGCCAAGCCCGGATTCAAGGAACTCCATCCATCGGGTTTGATGTCGACTGAGGTTTGGCTGCGTCTTCAAATACTTCAATGCATGATGGTCGGTGCACACGATTCATCGACAACACTCCGGGTAGCATCGCCATGTCTTGAACGTGTGCACGATCACCAACATGTAGGCAAAGCTTACAAAAGCGAAGGACTCCGGAAGACCGCAATCAGACCGCATAGCGCGAACATCATCCTCCATGGTGCGGTTCCAGCGCTCAGAAACACCATTCTGCTGAGGAGTAGTAGGAGCGCAGACCTGGTGAATATTCCCGTGCTCGACGAAAAACCTGTCCATCTCGCCAAGAAACTCGCCGCCGCGATCCGAGCGGAAGGTGTGCAGCGTGTGGCGGGACTAATGCTCAGCCATCACGAGCCAGAGGCGAACCGCGAGAGCGGCGTCACTCTTATGGCGCAGGTTGTAGACCCACCACACTCGGGTGAATTCATCAGTTAGGGTGAGGACGTATCGACCCTGATCAAACAGAGAATCGACATGAAGGGGACCAAGAAGGTCCGAATGGACTAAGTCAAAAGGGCAAAGTGCGCGTGAATGGGAGTCAGGATAGTGCAACGATGCATCTTACCCTGAACGTAGAAGAGACAGTCGGTCTTGGACGGCTTCTCGAAACAAGTCGCATCAAGACCGAGGGCGGGCTGTGTCTGAATGAGCTTCGACACAATGTCGGAGCCTACATGAAACACGCGGCGATGAAGCAATCGCAAGTGCTCAGGAGGCAGAACACCAGCGATAAAAACATGAGTGGAAGGGGAGGGGGAGCAAGGAGCAGAATTACAAGAGACACGATACAAGTCATCCACAACAGAGGCACGAAGAACAACGCTACGAGTGTCAATAGCAGTCACAGTCGCGAACTCTGGAGTGTGCTCCACAAAGAGTCCCATCAGTGCGCAAGCACATATAGAAAACATAATCAGCTCAAGGTCAAGCACAAACACCACCTCGGAAAGATACAGGGGGCCAGACGGACCATCGAAACATGCGACCCCAACACCTTGGACTGGCAAGGACTGACCAGAACCTCTGCGGACGAAACGAACAGAGGCAACAGGGCCGAGAACAACGAAATCACTATGACAACAGGTCATGTGATGAGTGGCACTAGAATCGATGATCCAAGTGCCACTGGAATCACGACTAGAGGACGTCACTATACAACGGACAATGGAACACTCGGCCTCAGACAGACGCTGGGCAACAGGTGGGGAGGAACGACGAAGGGCACAAAGGTGAGACTCATGAATCCAACCTGTACAGTCAGGCCCATCGTCATCACATGCCAACTGTGC
>SZWC01032266.1:2950-17373 GCA_023375785.1 Penium margaritaceum | reverse complement strand
AGGTGTGCCACGTGGCTCGAACGTGGGTCCTGGCTTGTGGGCGACGGATGGGATGAGTTGAGGGTCGGAGACCCTCAACTACCGCGGTTTTGGTCCAGTGGGCCAAGCTTCCCATCTGTTTGTTACAAGAGATGACCCTTAGATCGTTTCACATGAAAGGAAGTTATGACGGTCACGGTCTTATGTATCCATGCGGTTGCGAAAACAGTCTATATCGGAGATCAGAAAGATGTCCTAGACATTTGTCAGATGTGCGATGTCTAAACAGGTTCCTGCCATCGTCTTGATGTCTGCCCGCCAGTCTGCGTAGGTGCGTTGGGCGAACTATGCAGCTCGGAAACATCTGCCAGTCAACTTATCTTTGTATATTTTCGGTTTAAGTTTTGGGGATAAAACTATCCGAAGAGCCTATTTCGAACCCTGTCTTGACGCGGGGTCACGCCCCCGTATTGTCGTCAAGCCCCGATGCTGTAATGTATCCTCGAAGCGCTATGGTATTGGATGCCTATTGGCTATTCGTGCGTGGACATGGTAGAAAGTGACTGTCAAAGCGATCACACCTGAAACCGAGTATTCAGACATTTAATCGGAAGAAAAATCTATATGACTTCGATGTAAACTGAGCAGTCGTTCATGCTTCCACTAACCACGAGCCTTTCCATTTGACAGCTGACAAATGGTATCTCGGATGCTAACATTTGTGGATGAACGACGGTCGGCCGAAAATTAGCAAAACTTTTCGTTAATCCAATTGATGGGAACCAAAACGGCAACACGCATCTTTCTAATCCACGTCCAATTCATTCGTGTACAGAATCGAGCCTTGGCTTATCTTACACGTTTTCTTTTCGCTGATGTTCAAGTTCAGAGGGTGTTTTTGTGTCGAAGTCCTTCCCCTTGTCTCCCGATTCCAGTGTTGTTTTTCTTCATTTACCGGAAGGATGCGAAGTCGGAAAGAAGGACTCCGATCCTTTCCGGGGACATTTTACTTTCGTAGGAGTCGCTATTCACTTTAATCGGCTTGAAATTCGGTGTATAGGATAGACAACTGCAAGGGTAGCAGTCGTTGATATAGATGCAATTAGAACGCGACATGTATGAGACATCAGATCCCTATGTCGACATTTCCTATGTATGCCCTCACGAAACAGGTCCCTGAAACCGTCACGATTATTGCTCGACAGTCGTTTTAGGTGCGGGGCGTCTTCGCGGCAGCTCGGATTTATTTGCCCTAGTTTTGGAAGATCGAATGCTGATGTCATCATATGAGTGAATTGTCCCACGCAGGCTCACGCCTGCGCTGCTAGGGCCGGCAGCTGATACTGAAGGCGAACTGACACGCGGTGCGCGTTTCAAGTGGCTCTATGCCGCTGTCTATCCCTTTCGAACGAGACGATGAATGAATATGTCGTCCCTTACCAATGAGATGATCAGTAGAACTGTTTGGCACAGACACTCACTGACAGGTCTGACAGTCAAAATGCCCGCCAACAGCACATCCATCGTCACTTTAGATATTGACGGCCAAGATCGTCGGTGCACTTCGACCATCTTGAGATAATTCTGAATGTTTAGGCGAGGTCAAGGTTGACACTGATGTCTCGAGTGTCTTGTCCGAGGAAACGATGTAAGCAGTCCCGACTCGGCATTGAGGACCTTATCGGTCTTGTAGCTGGCGCGTTGGAAGTTGGTGAGTGCGCCGTTACTTCTAAACAAACAACCGAATGACATCACAATTCAGCGTTCCCCGAGACGTCAATCTAATGCCGTTGCCTGGAAGTTGTTTTGAAAACAATCTGCCAACCTCAATCGACCACATCCACTTTGGAGCCTCGTTGAACAGCCGCGCTGAAAACCAGCTCCTATGTCAACTGCCAATTGGCCTCCGAGAGACATCCTCACGAAGCTCCAGTGGTCAAGTGTCCGAACGAAGGTGACGAGAAAAGCTTGTAGATCGATTTCAGTCGACGGCTGCGATCGGCCCACCTGCGATGGGTCCTCAATGCTCTATGTACGCAGTATTGCTACTGGAAAATGCCATCGATATGCGTGGTTGAGCTTAAATGCGTTAAAAAGCTACCGGAAATGTGGATGCAACTCCCGGTTCAAGCCAAGTTTCACATGGTCACTGCCCGCCACTGTCCGGTGCCTGATGTTTTGAGACGTTTTCCCTTGTACTGGGTATCGCGAGTTTTGCAAGCTGTGTACCAAGTAATCGCGTGCAATAAAACCTTCTGGACAAGATTGCCGCCCGGAAACGGATGTGACACTACGCGGCTACTGTGGAAGAGTGCAATCAATGTTGACATTTTGCACAAAAGTTTAAGAAACACTCAGGTAACGGGCAGATAAGCCTGGCTTCGACTGTTCGAACCTTCGTTTATCTCCTTATTCAAGATGCACCAAGAATCTATAATCGAGTAGGAAACACATAAAACCACACTCGAAATTGAAGTTCAGTTTCCTTCAAGTACCCTGAAGTAAAATCCTGACTGACGTGGTGGCGGGGCCGGACAACGGTAGGAGTTATCAGCAATATATGCCACAACATGTCGTGCAAACCCATCATCCCTAATCTATGTCTAACGTGTCCAAATACAAAAAGATGAAACAAAAACAGATCAGCCTAATCCTTTTCGGCTTGGTCATGAGGATGTGGATTCAAACGACTTTGTCTACATCTTAACATTTTCAACTTACTAAAACATTTAAAACGCTAAACAATAGAAATTTCACTAAATACTTGATTTCCACTTCAAAGGTTTAAGAAAAAAGGGTAATAACATTCACGAGAAGAAAGAAATAGAGCTGAATCTGAAAACGGCAAACATGAGCTCATATGTACCTTATAAATAACCGGAGAAGATTCAAATTTCAGCATACATCAAGAAAATGAAAGTTTCTTCCATATTCGATAAGTTATGAAATAGATGATTTCACAGTGACTCCGAAAATCTATACCATTTTACATATTTATTTAATAACATATTAGGATACACAAAATGTAGTTTAAGGACCATATTTGAAGTTATTTTTTTAAACATTCATCCATTGTATTGCTTGATCGAGGGTCAGGTTCAAGGAGCCAACGCTCAAACAATGTACATAGGCTAAAGCATCGTTGGAATGCATCCCAAGAATAATCCTTGGTTTGATTTGAGGTGAAAGGAGTGCTAGGATGAAAAATCCATCACATTACCCCTCTTCCTTTCGAAGCATGTTACAAGGCTCATTTTCCAACCGTGGTAATGCAACGTGCAACAAGTAAGAAAGATTGCTTTGCATAAGAATGCCACAAAAAAAAATGACCTATGACAACTAAACTAAGTTCATTTGTCGAACGATTTGTATGAGGCAAAATGCCTCAGGCGACCATTTGCCAACTCTCCTTTGAGGGCATACGAATAAGTTCTACACTTCAACACATAACAATCCACTCTTGTTACATTGGCATCAGAACAAAGACTTCCACGAGATTGACTACGGTTGGATTACGAAACACTCGAACGTCAAATATAGATATCGACAGACATGATCTGCTGCCAATGCGGTTAACATGAAGAAAAGATCCTTCAACCCATTTTTTGAAATGTTGTACATCGGCAAAAGATCCATTCATCAAGAACTATGACAAGCCGATGGAAAGCAAAAAAAGGGAGCAAGGGGGAGGTTAGAAATAGTGCCAGACTGGTAACGTGGTGGTGTCAAATGTTGAGCTTTAAGCATGTTGAGCTCTAAAGGGAGCTGAGAGGAGAAGTGAGTGGAGATCCTCACCCTCACCTCCTACCTCTTGTCAAGGGGCCTAGGAGAGGGACAGACCCCCTCTCCCCACCAACTCCCACAATATTGAAAGCGCCAAAACAGAAGAGAGGGATGGAGTACCTCCCTTCCCACTTTGGGACGGTGCTATTGGCGCAAAAAGAAAGGAAAGGGATGCAAGCATGCCTCCCCCTTTATTCCATGGTGCCGATGGCACATACAATGGCATATGAGGAAAGACTTCCCTCCCCCCTGCCCATGGTGCCGAGGACACCAAGGGGGGAAAGGGTGAGGAGACTCATCCCCCTCATCCATGGCAGTGGTTGCACAAAAAGGGGACAATTGAGGGTAAAAACTCCCCGTTGTCAATGGCAACAACTTTGCTAAGGGGGCAGTTGAGGGGAAGGACTCCTCACCCTTCCCCTGATCCATGGTGCCCTACGTGTCAAGGGAGGACTGATGAATGGGAATCCACCCTCTTGTCCATGGTTGTTGGTAATGCCAAAGTGAATGGTGAGGGGATCGTTCTCCCCTTACTTCAACACCGCCAGCGGTGTCGAGGGGTGGTAAGGGAAGAGCCCCCCCTGTTAATGGCGTCAATGGAACCTATAGGGGGGAGTGATCAGAGAGCCCCCCCTCTTGTCCATGGTGTAGATGGTACAAAGGGGAGGGTGAGGGGACAGTCCCCCCACTCCCCCACCCTCTTGAGGGCATTGAATGCGCCATAAGGACTTTTACAAAAGTAGTTTGTTCGTGACACCTTGTAGGCAAGAGACAAAAGGAGAGGAGGACGTTTCCTCCCTCTTTCCATGTCTAGCCAATGGGCCAAAAGACACTTCTAAAAGGTCAAGGGTGGTCTATCGAACCATCTTAACAAGTGAGTAGAACGTATGGTCCATCCAACGAGAGTGACATAGGGGTGGAGTGTTCCATCCTTGTGGATGCATTTTACTTTTTTCTTTTCCAGGCTCAATAGCAAGCTTCCAAAAATGGAAGCATTTTTTTTGTTAAAATCCTGTTTTGATCATAGCAAAAATCGACAAAGAACCCTTTGATCTCAATAATGTTTTGAGATTCTCTCGAAGTCTTTTTAAAAGTATTTCTCTATTCATGGAAAACAAGATTGATAGTTTTCAGAGCACACAATGGAGTGATGCTTGGAAGACACCAAGAATGAAGAAAAAGAAATGCACTTGAATTTTTGCAAGTTGAACTAATTTTCTATTACTCCCAGGGTGAGTATTATTAGGTTAATTATTTCAAAAAGTGTTGAAATTATCAAAATGTTTGTTGTGGACCATAGAACGTAGTCAATTTTATACCATATTGAACAAAAAACCGAGGACTTCTGGTTAAACTCTCCAAAAACATATAAGTTTCAAATTTCCTTTTCTTTTCTTTTTTAGGACACAAAATAAAGATACCCAATATGTTCCCGTTTCTTGAAAGCAATTAACTCAGAAAAAATATCAATGCAAGATGAATAGCACCAATTGTCCCTACACACGTGTACATTATCCTGAAAGTCAAGAATTATGTGTGGAAGCCTAGTATGTCTCACCCCTCAAAGCTATAACATGGCTTAACATAATATTTACTTGTGATACATAGAGATTTCTATGCACAAAATATCCATAATGTCATACAATAGGTTACAAAACCAACATAATGATGTGTATCCTTAATTCTTTATACATGATAAACATATGAAGAACCATACGTGCTGCGAGTAATTGATGACTCGTGCATTCATCAAATCAATACAAAACATGAAAACTAGACCAAGGAAGTGTTGATTTTATGGTTACAAGGGTTTTTAAAAAATCTTTGACGTAAGTACATCTTTCATTATGAGCATCATACAAGTGTTGGATGCAGTTTTTTATGTCAAACACATGCCTAGAATATTGCTCGTTACACTTGAATAAGAGATTCCGAAAGCGTCCATGATGATAGTGTTGAAGACATTGTTTATTCTCAACGGAGGAATGACCAAAACAATGGTGATTGCGTATCCATGTTGGTGCCGATTGTTTAAGGATGTTGGATTAGTGATTTGTGAGTGGACTTGGGAAAAACAAAAATGTGGTTTTGCATCATACAAAAAACCATGCAATGGTGGAAATCAAGGCACAATGGGTGTTTCACAAGTGGTGTTTGCAATTGGATATGAGAATAATATAAAATACAGCACTAGCATTCACGTTTGTGTTGAACACATCTTTACCATGATTGCGATTTCAGTGCCGACAAATGCTTCGATTAGAAGTGTGACACAAGCACTGAATGCTCAATTTTCATGAAGAGACATTGCATGATTCACAAAAGATATGGGTTACAATTTTTTCATATTTTTCAGATATTGCCTTGATATCACTGTTGTACATAATACGGTCTTTAGTTCAACTAGTTATGGTGGTGTTGATTGTACAAAACATGTTTAAGGATGCTGATTGCATCAATAGCATGGGTTTTGATTACATTGTGTTTTATCTACTAGGATGAACTAACCCTTTGTTTACCCTATTTTTTTGTGTTGTACAAAACCAAATGAAAGTGTACGATCTATGTGTTTAGTGGTTGTATGGGGTTAAATTATGTAAAGCATTTCATTTTAAGTGGTAGATACATGTTCGCTTACATTGTTTAAGGCATATCCTCGAAGTCTAGGATAATCAAACCATTTATTTCTTGAGATAGAGGATCGACAACTATGATTGAAAGAATATAAGACAAGTGTGGAGATAAGGTGTATGCCTGAGATTGATAAAACATAAGAGATGAATTGTGGTTTGTATTGATGATAACAAGAATTTGATGATAAGAGCTTTGCATTGGCAATAAATTTAGGGAAAGATACTTCTCAAAGAAGTTAAAAATCATTTTTTACTTGAATAAATCACGTGCATGATGAGTAGAATTGGTCCTATATTGACCATGCTAAATGTTCATAAACTTCCATGAGTCCATAAGTGGAATGTGTTACATATAGCCCAGTTGATTCAACACCCATTTGTAAACATGCAAGGGTTTTATGACCATTTTCAAGGGATCATTTTGAGGAATCAAGGTGAAAATATGAGGAGTGCCTTCCCCATCTTGGTTATGGAATTATTGGCACAAAGGGGCGATGTGTGAGGAGAGAAACCTCCCCTTGATATTGGCAAAGACACTCATAAGGAGGAGGTGGTTGGCAAAGATATAGTCAACGTGCCCCTTTGTTGTTCGTGTGTGTAGCCCCTACGTGGGTGGGTGAGGGGAGAGTCCTTTACCTTTTGTATGGTTCCACAAGAGCCAAGGGGCTTTGATGGTTGAGTTTCACCCCTTCTTGTCTAATCAATAAATGGCTGCAATGAGGTTGGGTGAGGGGGGAGTTCCTTGACAATTCCATGGCATGGATGGTGCCAAGGTGAAGGTGAGGGGATTGCCCTCTGAGTTCCTTACCTAATCTAAGGCGTTGATAGTGGCTTGGAGGGAAGCACCTTATGCATTCAAGGTGAGACACAAAGTTGTATGTTCCTCGCTGCTTCCACGAATGGCGAGGATGATGGCTTACAAGACACATTCTTATGGTGAATGGTGGTCTTTGGAACTATCTAAACATGCGTGCTTGGCACAAATGGTGCATCTTATAATTGTGATAGAGAGATGGAGTGTATGAAATAAATTAATGAATAACTTTTTTTTTCCTTCTCGGAATGATTGTTAGCCCACAAAAATTAAGGCGTTAGTGTCCTTTGAACTTGGTTTTGATTCTTGTAAAAGAAACAAGGAGTTTCGCTTGATCTTTGTAATGTTTTGAGGATTTTCATATTTTTTATTATGGTTTTCCTTCATTGTAAATGACAAGACCAATGGTTTCACCAACACACCAATTTGTGACTCGTAGAAGATTCTAAGCATGAAATAAAAAAGAAAGCAATTTTTTTTCTTTATTCATTGTGAACCTAGGGGATTCTAGGTTAACCATTTTCAAAGGAATTTGAAAATTTGAATTTTTTGTTATTTTATCTTATTGCGTTCATTTTATTTCATCAAGCGTAAAGTGTTCATTCAGATTTTTATGTACATTAAGATTTGAACTTCGTATATGTTGCATTTTTGTTGGAAGATGTTGCACAAAATGGATGCATGAGGAGTTTTGTTTTCATTACATGTTTTCTGAAGGCAATTGATTTCTACGTTTTTAGATTTCATTGTTGGTAAATAATTATCATTGCATGATATAAAAATATTTCATTGAATGTTACGTGAAAATCTCTTATCAAGATGGGCAAGATCTTAATGCTACATGATAAAAGTTTGATTTTGTTTTTTACTAAGAGGTAAAAAATCATTTGTCTCTTGTTCTCAACTTTAACTTCACCATGCATTTACAAAAAAGTCGTTAAGAAATGAAAAAAATGTTCAACTACTTGCGTCTCTTGGGGATGTAAGTTTGTATGATTCAAAGAAGATAATCTCCAGTTGGGATCTACTTATCCTTATGTAGATATTGAGTGTGTTTTTTAAGGTGGGAATAAGACTTGTTCATGATGGCATGAACAATTAGGTTATGTAAAGAGAATTCAATGTTTAATAAATGAGCACAAATGTAGATGAACTCTTTAGTTCTATATGATTTGACAGTTCGCATTTCTTAGTTGAATGTGATGATGGAGCATCATGAGTTCAACATTGTATTGGTTTGTGAAAAACATCGAATAAACTTATTCGTACTTGAATGGTGTTTCTACTTCAATGTAAAATGTGCATCTATACATTACATGTTCTGTGGGTCAATCAAAATTACAGAGACTAACATTATGTTCACGGATGTCAAAATGTAATCAAGTGCACAGTTCATATCCTTGAAATCATTTATTTCTATGTGCCAAGTTGTTAAGAATGAACTTGTATTGTGAATACTTGCGTTTATAGCACCCATAAAAGATTTATCCTGTTTACAAAACTTACATGCAGTTCTTATTCTTAGATGTGTATGGATGGGTGTGTTCTGCATTTGGCTCTTAAGAAAATAGTTTGCAACATGTAAAAAATCGGTTTTCATCACGAGTGTAAGATTTCTTATACAACTCCTACATGGGTTTTAAACTATTTGAATGATGAAAGTGCTTAGGCCGTATTCCATTCATAGCATAAGGGTTCTAATGACATTTCTTCCCATTTTACAAAGCATGTGGAAAGGTGTATTATGTTAATGTGCTTATGAGTAGAATATCATGAAAACAATAAACTAAGTATTTTGTATCATTGCTACTAGAAAGGAGATGCATTACTTGGGAGTCATCTTTCATTACTCGATGGATTTATAATTTTAGAAGAGCAATCTCCAATATGTGTCGATAAATGATTCAAGAAATGGTAAAAAGCATGATGCCTTAGCACTCCCTTTTGATTGGTTATGGTATAACCCATATATAGACAAAATTATTGGTTAATAAATCCTTTGTTCTTACTTTTCACTGGTCATAATATTCTCGTTTACTTTATTAAACGCTTATTTTATTTATGTTAGAATAAACATTTGAAAGTTATGTCATGGAAAAATATCTATTTGATAAATGCAGAGGAGAGATGCATGTATTGTTCTTGATGTATTTGTCACATTGTTTACGTAGTTCATACAAAGGCTTCACATATTGGTAGTAAGTGTTATCTCCAAGTGCATTGTTGAGTGGATACGGGTTGTTTTGTGGGGAGCATTATCATAGTTCACTTACTTCATCTTCTTTTCCTGGATTTGTTTATGTGAACAAGAGGTATATGTGTAGGGGATAAAGTACGTGTTTTGTGAACAAGTTATGGGAAACATGTTCAAGTTACAAGTTGTTTGAATTTTGTGAGATGAATAGTTCGGGAATGGGTGTTCAAACTCCCATTCTCATAGTGTATGGTAGTTTTAAGTTAAAGCATTGAGGTTTTATATTTAAATATTTATTGTGGGCACTGTAGAATGTGATGGAGCCGTAGATTTAAAAAATTTTAGTCATAGGGATATGTTTAGGTAAAGAACCTTTCATCTAACTTTCATGCATGGATTTTGCATAAAAAAACGTCTGACAAGCATATGAAGTTAGAACGTTTTATTGTGAAACGTAGTTATTCATTTTCCATTGTACGAGGTTGATGATTATACAAGATTGGACCTTCGTAAGAATATTTGTTTATGGAAACCATTTTTGATACACTAAGAATGGTTTCCATATCTAGACCATTTTTACGATGTTCAGTTAAATTACTTGTTGACATTAGTCGTCATAAAATGCTTTATGCTTTAAGATTTGAGTTTTGCGTTGACCACTATACATTTCCTTAGTTTTGAGAGGTTGATATTAAATCATCTAGTTGTTTAGTGAATGAAATAGCATGGAATAAGTTAACAAAAACATGGTGATGGACCTTTGAGCTCTTTTAAAATTTGTCTATTGTGTGTTCCATTGAGACAGCATGTGGAGCAATGGAAGGGATGGAGACTTGCATGGATGAATTCTTGAATAGAAGCTATTGAAACTTGAAGGCCGAAACACCAATCCATTGTTACAATTCTCTAAGCTAATGGAAGAGCTTACAATTGTTCACACATGGGAAGTAATACTCACCAAGTGATTCACTAAAACTCTGAAGCAATGGACAAATTAATCTAGAACATGTTAAACTGTCTGATTCTATGAACTTTTATAGATGGAAATTTCAAATGTGATTTAAAATTTTGGAGGTGTACATCTCTACAATTTGGTCAAAAATCATATAAAGAATCTGGAAATTTCAGCTTCTTATTTGTAAGGCACACCTCTAGGTTTGTCTTGTGCCCATCTTCAAGCTATGGCCTCATATGTTACACATTAGTGCAAGTGTCATCATAAAGCGTATGTATCCCGAAGTGGAAGAAATGATCAAATATGTGGAGAACATGCATAAAATCCATACAATATCCATTTTGATGGCCATGCATTATCGGAAATGTGAGTATTTTATTGATCAAAGCAAGAGGGTGATGTGTTATCCTTGTTGTTACAAGAATTATGATAAGTTGAATCGCCTATTCTCTTCTTTTGATTTGACTAAAAAAACCCTAGTAAAAGATATCCGGTTTTCATGTTTCAATATACTCTACCTACATAATAAAATTGAAAACTTTACATCTAGAAATAAGGTTCTTCTGTAAAAAGATGAAAAATGGCCCATTGCTTGACAAAAACATAGGGAAAAGTGATGTTTCGAATATTTATTTTAGATTAAAGCCTTTCACAACAGTGAAAATCGCTGTCAAAATTTGTCAAAGATGCACGCACGATTTGAGGGTATTATTCTATGCTAGATTTTTTGGGGCATTGTGAATTTCGGGCGCAACAGGTTCCCTTTTAATGCATGGTGTGGGACCTCCCATTTGAGCATCTCTCAAATGCTTTTGTAAAAAACTCACAAACCACTATAAATACGGGTTATTCATTTTTATTTAATGCTTTTCAATTTCATCATGTTGAATTTGGATTCTATGGAGCATCGATATCTTGTATTGTTTTGGATGTTCCTTGTTTTTTTTCATTTTTTTATGGATATTGTGTTAATGAATTTAAGTAATGGTTTGAAGTTGCATGCATGGTGTGCATGGGTTAGAAAGTGAATTGAACGTATAAAAGATATTTTGTAACTTATAAGATGCATAAAGAGTTGAATAAAAACATGTTTATAGAGGATTTAAGGTATACATAGTGGTGAAGGAGGCTCTTATATGCTTGCTTACAACACATCATGAGAATGACTTAGTATGAAGGGTTGTAATTTTAGGGCTTTATTTTTAACTGCATGAAATTTCAATTTCCTTTGTTTCTTGTGTTCAATATTGTGAAATAACCTTCTTCATAATCTAGATTTTTAGTGTTTTCATTACATAGGTATCATTGGCAAATTAAGTCTTGGTTTGAAAACTTACCCTTTTTGTCCATGCATGGGTCTCGTCATTTCAAGCAAAATTGCTTGGGTTGCTTGAAGGAATTGTGTTGGAATGTTGTTCGGCGTCTATGGACAACTTGCAAGCAAGTGTTAAGCGTCGTGTTTGATGGCCACAATATATACAAACTCTGATGGATTTTTCTTTTGATGTCAAATCTAGTGGTGCATTTGATTAGAAATTTCTGAGATGTATCTACTTTGCCACAGGTGGTCACTCCTCCAAATAAAGAAAAATGGAGAGAGACCCCCATGTGTAGATAATTTAGTGCGCGATTAGGTCATGATAGAGTGATTCAAAGTGCGAAGAGAGTGGTATTCTGACCATCCTTGCATCTATTTTCTTTGTGCATCGTCCAAGAGGGATGTACCTTGCATTCTCTGTTTTTACTTCTCTTTATCCTTTATCTCGTGATGCCATAATCCAAGTACTTATTTAGTCTAGCTTTTGAAGTTGGAAGCATTCGTATGGACGGAATAGATAATTCGTTTCAGAAAAGTGGATGTCAAAGTTAATACAATAGGATGTAATTCGTAAACCCCAAAGTTTCTGACGTGTATTTGATTTTGTTCAAAATGTGGACATCTTTATCTTAGTGTGAAATCTGTGCATATCTCGTCACTCCCAATTTCAGCTTCACCTTGCTTAAATGTTGCCGTTGAGGCAAATGGTGTCACAGTGCTTTGATATGCAAGGTAGCTAGGTAAATTGCGTTTTGATAAGGATGTCTTCGTTGCGATCAAAGTCCCATGGTGGTTTGGCATGCATGCGTCCGAATTATCGGTAATCCACAGAAAATATTTGTTTTCCATCTCATCCCTAGCCCAGTCTGTGTCGCCTGGCGTACTGGCCATGGCACCCTTACAGCCCGACACTCCCCAGGCTGCAATGCGCCGCCGCATATTAGGCGACTCGAGGCCGTAGGGAGGTGCTGCGGCTCGAGATCGCAGCACCTGAATAGCCTGGGATCCTCTGTCCGGAGGCTCCATCCCAAAGGGCCGAATTGATTGACAAGGCCGCGGATCGAGGCCATCCGTTCCAATCCCAATAAAAACACACTGGAGGAGATGGACCCACTGCATGGTGCAATCCGCACACGTACGTCGGTCTCAAACCGCTCGGCAACCAGAACGCTCTTTCTTTCCGATCCTTCCCCTGGCGTGATATCTGTCCCCCTTCCCTCCGTCTCGTTCCCCTCGCCGTATACGCGTCGCCGTCGTTCCTCTCACTCGCGGGCCCCTTGCGCAGGTCTCCCGCATGAATGCATGTCAAGCCGACGGGTGGGACGGGGCACCTACCTAAAAACCGAAAAATCGAAATCAGGCTTCTCCTCCTCACAACTGGTACTCCATTGCACAGTCTGCACTGAGGCGCCGTTACCCCACTCTCCTCACAGCGATATCAGCTAGAACCGTCTGGTCCGCCCCACGCGAAATTCCACGTTGTTTTCCCCCCCGGGGACGGTCTTCCCCTTCCCCCAAGCGCGAAGCTTCTGGCCCGAATGGACCAACTGGTTGCACGCATGTCGGCCTCCCCGCCCTAGTTTGCGCATGCCACATGCATGTCTCCAACCACACATGACGGTGCACTTTCGAAGCGGTTGAGATGAGCTGACCCTGCGTTTGCAGCCAGGACCATGATTGCGCGAGACGTCTGAGAGGAGGCCGGTCAGCCATGAGTTGACACACGAAGTCGCAGACAGGAAGGAGGATAGACAGGCGGGCAGGTAGGCAAGTAGGAAGGCAGGCAGGCATGAAGGTAGACAGGGAGGCAGGCAGGCAGGCAGGCCGGCAGACATGAAAGACAGGTTGGCAGAGAGGACAGGCAAGCAGGCAGGTAGGGCAGGCTGGCAGGAACTGCGGGGTCAGCAACAATAGTTGATAGCAGAGAGCTGTGAAGGACAGCGCTTCCTCCGCACGTCGCATCCCGCGCTTCTCCTTTTCCGGCGTGAGTTGGAGCAGGCAAAAGAGGCAGGGAGGGGACTCCGTTCAGGGGAGTAGCAGGGCAGAAGAAAGAATGCCGTCGCAATCTGCCGCGGAGTGCAGAAGGGGCGCAATGGTGGCAGGAGCGCGGGTTCGCATGCACTGGCACTGTACAGAGCAAATGACAATGAGAGGTGCGCCCCTTCGGCACCGCTAATTAGCGGACCCTGCCAGTGGTCCCACCGTGGGACTCCCACGCTCGTGTGGTACGATGCAATTTTGTTTACTTGACGTCTTGCAAGACGTCCAGGAAAAAGTGGATCCTGCCAGTGACTCTGAAAGGCAGGCCCGCTCAGCACACCCTGCCAATGCATATCCGCCCTCGTGGTGCAGATGCGGACCTCCTCGCCGTCTGAGTCAGACGGCGAGGAGGTGGCTTAGACAGTCTGAGCCGCCCCTGTTGCGGCATGCTGTGTGCATGGTGTGTGCATGCTGTGTACATGGTGTGTGCATGCTGTGTACATGCTGTGTCACACAGCCTGTGTGCATGGATGGATGGACGGTGGGGCAGCGGATGGAAGCCCAGTGAGAGGGATCTTCTGCCTTGACCATCGTAAGAACTGAAATAAAAGAAAAAAAAAACGGTGGGGCAGAGCAGGGCGAGACCTTGTCGGCTGTCATGAAAAGACAGCCGACAAGGTCATTGCCAGCTGACTGCGGATCAGCTGGACTAGCTCAGGGGACAGCCAGAATGCTGAACTCATCCGCAGCAGGCGGGTGGGTTGGAA
>SZWC01032262.1:0-11453 GCA_023375785.1 Penium margaritaceum | reverse complement strand
CTACTTGCGCCCTACTTGCGCCCTACTTGCGCCCTACTTGCGTCCTACTTGCGCCCTACTTGCGCCCTACTTGCGCCCTACTTGTGCCCTACTTGCGCCCTACTTGCGCTCTAGTTGCGTCCTATTTGCGCCCTACTTGCGCCCTACTTGCGTCATACTTGAGCCCTACTTGCGCCCTACTTGTACCCTACTTGCGTCGTACTTGCGCCCTACTTGCACCCTGTTTGCACCCTACTTGCGCCCTACTTGCGCCCTACTTGTGCCCTACGTGCGCCCTACTTGCGCCCTACTTACGCCCTACTTGCGCCCTACTTGCACGCTACTTGCGTCCTACTTGCACCCTACTTGCGCCCTACTTGCGCCCTACTTGCGCTCTACTTGCGTCCTACTTACGCCTCACTTGCGCCCTACTTGCGCCCTACTTGCGTCCTACTTGCACCCTACGTGCACCCTACGTGCGCACTACTTGCGCCCTACTTGTACCCTACATGCGCCCTACTTGTGCCCTACCTGCGCCTTACTTGCGCCCTACTTGTGCCCTACTTGCACCCTACTTGCACCCTACTTGCGCCCTACTTGCACCCTTCTTGCCCCCTACTTGCGCCCTACTTGCGCCCTACTCGCACCCTACTTGCGCCCTACTTGCGCCCTAGTTGCGCCCTACTTGCGTCCTACTTGCGTCGTACTTGCACCCTACTTGCGCCCTACTTGCACCCTTCTTGCCCCCTACTTGCGCCCTACTTGCGCCCTACTCGCACCCTACTTGCGCCCTACTTGCGCCCTAGTTGCGCCCTACTTGCGTCCTACTTGCGTCGTACTTGCACCCTACTTGCGCCCTACTTGCACCCTTCTTGCCCCCTACTTGCGCCCTACTTGCGCCCTACTCGCACCCTACTTGCGCCCTACTTGCGCCCTAGTTGCGCCCTACTTGCGTCCTACTTGCGTCGTACTTGCACCCTACTTGCGCCCTACTTGCACCCTTCTTGCCCCCTACTTGCGCCCTACTTGCGCCCTACTCGCACCCTACTTGCGCCCTACTTGCGCCCTAGTTGCGCCCTACTTGCGTCCTACTTGCGTCGTACTTGCACCCTACTTGCGCCCTACTTGCACCCTTCTTGCCCCCTACTTGCGCCCTACTTGCGCCCTACTCGCACCCTACTTGCGCCCTACTTGCGCCCTAGTTGCGCCCTACTTGCGTCCTACTTGCGTCGTACTTGCACCCTACTTGCGCCCTACTTGCACCCTTCTTGCCCCCTACTTGCGCCCTACTTGCGCCCTACTCGCACCCTACTTGCGCCCTACTTGCGCCCTAGTTGCGCCCTACTTGCGTCCTACTTGCGTCGTACTTGCACCCTACTTGCGCCCTACTTGCACCCTTCTTGCCCCCTACTTGCGCCCTACTTGCGCCCTACTCGCACCCTACTTGCGCCCTACTTGCGCCCTAGTTGCGCCCTACTTGCGTCCTACTTGCGTCGTACTTGCACCCTACTTGCGCCCTACTTGCACCCTTCTTGCCCCCTACTTGCGCCCTACTTGCGCCCTACTCGCACCCTACTTGCGCCCTACTTGCGCCCTAGTTGCGCCCTACTTGCGTCCTACTTGCGTCGTACTTGCACCCTACTTGCGCCCTACTTGCACCCTTCTTGCCCCCTACTTGCGCCCTACTTGCGCCCTACTCGCACCCTACTTGCGCCCTACTTGCGCCCTAGTTGCGCCCTACTTGCGTCCTACTTGCGTCGTACTTGCACCCTACTTGCGCCCTACTTGCACCCTTCTTGCCCCCTACTTGCGCCCTACTTGCGCCCTACTCGCACCCTACTTGCGCCCTACTTGCGCCCTAGTTGCGCCCTACTTGCGTCCTACTTGCGTCGTACTTGCACCCTACTTGCGCCCTACTTGCACCCTTCTTGCCCCCTACTTGCGCCCTACTTGCGCCCTACTCGCACCCTACTTGCGCCCTACTTGCGCCCTAGTTGCGCCCTACTTGCGTCCTACTTGCGTCGTACTTGCACCCTACTTGCGCCCTACTTGCACCCTTCTTGCCCCCTACTTGCGCCCTACTTGCGCCCTACTCGCACCCTACTTGCGCCCTACTTGCGCCCTAGTTGCGCCCTACTTGCGTCCTACTTGCGTCGTACTTGCACCCTACTTGCGCCCTACTTGCACCCTTCTTGCCCCCTACTTGCGCCCTACTTGCGCCCTACTCGCACCCTACTTGCGCCCTACTTGCGCCCTAGTTGCGCCCTACTTGCGTCCTACTTGCGTCGTACTTGCACCCTACTTGCGCCCTACTTGCACCCTTCTTGCCCCCTACTTGCGCCCTACTTGCGCCCTACTCGCACCCTACTTGCGCCCTACTTGCGCCCTAGTTGCGCCCTACTTGCGTCCTACTTGCGTCGTACTTGCACCCTACTTGCGCCCTACTTGCACCCTTCTTGCCCCCTACTTGCGCCCTACTTGCGCCCTACTCGCACCCTACTTGCGCCCTACTTGCGCCCTAGTTGCGCCCTACTTGCGTCCTACTTGCGTCGTACTTGCACCCTACTTGCGCCCTACTTGCACCCTTCTTGCCCCCTACTTGCGCCCTACTTGCGCCCTACTCGCACCCTACTTGCGCCCTACTTGCGCCCTAGTTGCGCCCTACTTGCGTCCTACTTGCGTCGTACTTGCACCCTACTTGCGCCCTACTTGCACCCTTCTTGCCCCCTACTTGCGCCCTACTTGCGCCCTACTCGCACCCTACTTGCGCCCTACTTGCGCCCTAGTTGCGCCCTACTTGCGTCCTACTTGCGTCGTACTTGCACCCTACTTGCGCCCTACTTGCACCCTTCTTGCCCCCTACTTGCGCCCTACTTGCGCCCTACTTATGCCATTCTTGCGCCCTACTTGTGCCCTACTTGTGCCTTACTTGCGTCCTACTTGCATCCTACTTGCGCCCTACATGCGCCCTACTTGTGCCCTACTTGCGCCCTACTTGCGCCCTAGTTGCGCCCTACTTGCGTCCTACTTGCATCCTACTTGCGCCCTACTAGCGCCCTACTTGTGCCCTACTTGCGTCCTACGTGCATCCTACTTGCGCCCTACATGCGCCCTACTTGCGCCCTACTTGTGCCCTACTTGCGCCCTACTTGCGCCCTACTTGCGTCCTTCTTGCGCCCTACTTGCACCCTACTTGCGCCCTACTAGCACCCTACTTAGGCCCTACTTGCGCCCTAGTTGCGCCCTACTTGCACCCTACTTGTGCCCCACTTGCGTCCTACTTGCACCCTACTTGCGTTCTACTTGCACCATACTTGCACCCTACTTGCGCCCTACTTGCGCCCTACTTGCACCCTACTTGTGCCCTACTTGCACCCTACTTGCGCCCTACTTGCGCCCTACTTGCGCCCTACTTGCGCCCTATTTGTGCCCTACTTGCGTCCTACTTGCGCCCTCGTTGGGCCCTACTTGTGTCCTACTTGCGTCCTACTTGTGCTCTATTTACGCCCTACTCGCGCCCTAGTTGCGCCCTTCTTGCACCCTACTTGCACCCTACTTGTCTCCTCCTTGCGCCCTACTTGCGCCTTACTTGTTCCCTTCTTGCATCCTACTTGCGTCCTACTTGCGCCCTACTTGCGCCCTACTTGCGCCCTACTTGCGCCCTACTTGCGCCCTACTTGCGCCCTACTTGTGCCCTACTTCCGCCCTACTTGCGCCCTACTTCTGCCCTACTTGCGCCCTTCTTGCGCCCTACTTGCACCCTACTTGCGCCCTACTTGCGTCCTACTTGCACCCTACTTGCGCCCTACTTGCGTCCTACTTGCACCCTACTTGCGCCCTACTTGCGTCCTACTTGCACCCTACTTGCGCCCTACTTGCGTCCTACTTGCACCCTACTTGCGCCCTACTTGCGTCCTACTTGCACCCTACTTGCGCCCTACTTGCGTCCTACTTGCACCCTACTTGCGCCCTACTTGCGTCCTACTTGCACCCTACTTGCGCCCTACTTGCGTCCTACTTGCACCCTACTTGCGCCCTACTTGCGTCCTACTTGCACCCTACTTGCGCCCTACTTGCGTCCTACTTGCACCCTACTTGCGCCCTACTTGCGTCCTACTTGCACCCTACTTGCGCCCTACTTGCGTCCTACTTGCACCCTACTTGCGCCCTACTTGCGTCCTACTTGCACCCTACTTGCGCCCTACTTGCGTCCTACTTGCACCCTACTTGCGCCCTACTTGCGTCCTACTTGCACCCTACTTGCGCCCTACTTGCGTCCTACTTGCACCCTACTTGCGCCCTACTTGCGTCCTACTTGCACCCTACTTGCGCCCTACTTGCGTCCTACTTGCACCCTACTTGCGCCCTACTTGCGTCCTACTTGCACCCTACTTGCGCCCTACTTGCGTCCTACTTGCACCCTACTTGCGCCCTACTTGCGTCCTACTTGCACCCTACTTGCGCCCTACTTGCGTCCTACTTGCACCCTACTTGCGCCCTACTTGCGTCCTACTTGCACCCTACTTGCGCCCTACTTGCGTCCTACTTGCACCCTACTTGCGCCCTACTTGCGTCCTACTTGCACCCTACTTGCGCCCTACTTGCGTCCTACTTGCACCCTACTTGCGCCCTACTTGCGTCCTACTTGCACCCTACTTGCGCCCTACTTGCGTCCTACTTGCACCCTACTTGCGCCCTACTTGCGTCCTACTTGCACCCTACTTGCGCCCTACTTGCGTCCTACTTGCACCCTACTTGCGCCCTACTTGCGTCCTACTTGCACCCTACTTGCGCCCTACTTGCGTCCTACTTGCACCCTACTTGCGCCCTACTTGCGTCCTACTTGCACCCTACTTGCGCCCTACTTGCGTCCTACTTGCACCCTACTTGCGCCCTACTTGCGTCCTACTTGCACCCTACTTGCGCCCTACTTGCGTCCTACTTGCACCCTACTTGCGCCCTACTTGCGTCCTACTTGCACCCTACTTGCGCCCTACTTGCGTCCTACTTGCACCCTACTTGCGCCCTACTTGCGTCCTACTTGCACCCTACTTGCGCCCTACTTGCGTCCTACTTGCACCCTACTTGCGCCCTACTTGCGTCCTACTTGCACCCTACTTGCGCCCTACTTGCGTCCTACTTGTGCCCTTCTTGCGCCCTACTTACGCCCTACTTACGCCCTACTTGCGCCCTACTTGCCCCCTACTTGCGCCCTACTCACACTCTACTTTTGTCCTACTTACGTCCTACTTGCATCCTACTGGCAGCATACTTGCGCCTTACTTGCGCCGTACTTGCGCCCTACTTGCGCCTTACTTACGCCCTACTTGCGCCCTACTTGCGCCCTATTAGTGCCCTACTTGCGCCCTACTTACGTCCTACTTGCGCCCTACTTGCGCCCTACTCACGCCCTACTTGTACCCTACATGCGCCCTACTTGTGCCCTACTTCCGCCCTACTTCCGCCCTACTTGCGCCCTACTTGCACCCTACTTTCGCCATACTTGCGCCCTACTTGCGCCCTTCTTGCGCCCTACATGCGCCCTACTTGCGCCCTACTTGTGCCCTACTTGCGCCCTACTTGCGCCCTATTAGTGCCCTACTTGCGCCCTACTTACGTCCTACTAGCGCCCTACTTGCCCCCTACTTGCGCCCTACTTACACCCTACTTTTGTCCTACTTGCATCCTACTGGCAGCATACTTGCGCCTTACTTGCGCCGTACTTGCGCCCTACTTGCGCCGTAGTTGCGCCCTACTTGCGCCCTACTTGTGCCCTACTTGTGCCCTACTTGCGTCCTGCTTGCGCCCTACTTGCAACCTACTCGCGCGCTGCTTGTGCCATACTTGCGCCCTACTTGCGTCCTACTTGCACCCTACTTGCGCCCTACTTGCGTCCTACTTGCGCCTTACTTGCGCCCTACTTGCGCCCTACTTGGGCCCTACTTGCGCCCTAATTGTGCCCTACTTATACCCTACTTGCGCCCTACTTGCGCCCTACTTGCCACCTACTTGCGCCCTACTTACACCATACTTTCGTCCTACTTGCATCCTACTTGCACCCTACTTGCACCATACTTGCGACCTACTTTCGCCCTACTTGCGCCCTAGTGCACCCTACTTGCGCCATACTTGCGCCTTACTTGTGCCCTACTTGCGCCCTACATGTGCCCTACTTGTGCCTTGCTTGCGCCCTACTTGCGCCCTACTCGCGCCCTACTTGTGCCCTACTTGCGTCCTACTCGCGCCCTACTTGCGCCTTACTTGCGCCCTACTTGCACCCTACTTGCGTCCTACTAGTGCCCTACTTGCCCCCTACTTGCGCCATACTTGCGCCTTACTTGTGCCCTACTTGCGCCCTACATGTGCCCTACTTGTGCCTTGCTTGCGCCCTACTTGCGCCCTACTCGCGCCCTACTTGTGCCCTACTTGCGTCCTACTCGCGCCCTACTTGCGCCTTACTTGCGCCCTACTTGCACCCTACTTGCGTCCTACTAGTGCCCTACTTGCCCCCTACTTGCGCCATACTTGCGCCTTACTTGTGCCCTACTTGCGCCCTACATGTGCCCTACTTGTGCCTTGCTTGCGCCCTACTTGCGCCCTACTCGCGCCCTACTTGTGCCCTACTTGCGTCCTACTCGCGCCCTACTTGCGCCTTACTTGCGCCCTACTTGCACCCTACTTGCGTCCTACTAGTGCCCTACTTGCCCCCTACTTGCGCCATACTTGCGCCTTACTTGTGCCCTACTTGCGCCCTACATGTGCCCTACTTGTGCCTTGCTTGCGCCCTACTTGCGCCCTACTCGCGCCCTACTTGTGCCCTACTTGCGTCCTACTCGCGCCCTACTTGCGCCTTACTTGCGCCCTACTTGCACCCTACTTGCGTCCTACTAGTGCCCTACTTGCCCCCTACTTGCGCCATACTTGCGCCTTACTTGTGCCCTACTTGCGCCCTACATGTGCCCTACTTGTGCCTTGCTTGCGCCCTACTTGCGCCCTACTCGCGCCCTACTTGTGCCCTACTTGCGTCCTACTCGCGCCCTACTTGCGCCTTACTTGCGCCCTACTTGCACCCTACTTGCGTCCTACTAGTGCCCTACTTGCCCCCTACTTGCGCCATACTTGCGCCTTACTTGTGCCCTACTTGCGCCCTACATGTGCCCTACTTGTGCCTTGCTTGCGCCCTACTTGCGCCCTACTCGCGCCCTACTTGTGCCCTACTTGCGTCCTACTCGCGCCCTACTTGCGCCTTACTTGCGCCCTACTTGCACCCTACTTGCGTCCTACTAGTGCCCTACTTGCCCCCTACTTGCGCCATACTTGCGCCTTACTTGTGCCCTACTTGCGCCCTACATGTGCCCTACTTGTGCCTTGCTTGCGCCCTACTTGCGCCCTACTCGCGCCCTACTTGTGCCCTACTTGCGTCCTACTCGCGCCCTACTTGCGCCTTACTTGCGCCCTACTTGCACCCTACTTGCGTCCTACTAGTGCCCTACTTGCCCCCTACTTGCGCCATACTTGCGCCTTACTTGTGCCCTACTTGCGCCCTACATGTGCCCTACTTGTGCCTTGCTTGCGCCCTACTTGCGCCCTACTCGCGCCCTACTTGTGCCCTACTTGCGTCCTACTCGCGCCCTACTTGCGCCTTACTTGCGCCCTACTTGCACCCTACTTGCGTCCTACTAGTGCCCTACTTGCCCCCTACTTGCGCCATACTTGCGCCTTACTTGTGCCCTACTTGCGCCCTACATGTGCCCTACTTGTGCCTTGCTTGCGCCCTACTTGCGCCCTACTCGCGCCCTACTTGTGCCCTACTTGCGTCCTACTCGCGCCCTACTTGCGCCTTACTTGCGCCCTACTTGCACCCTACTTGCGTCCTACTAGTGCCCTACTTGCCCCCTACTTGCGCCATACTTGCGCCTTACTTGTGCCCTACTTGCGCCCTACATGTGCCCTACTTGTGCCTTGCTTGCGCCCTACTTGCGCCCTACTCGCGCCCTACTTGTGCCCTACTTGCGTCCTACTCGCGCCCTACTTGCGCCTTACTTGCGCCCTACTTGCACCCTACTTGCGTCCTACTAGTGCCCTACTTGCCCCCTACTTGCGCCATACTTGCGCCTTACTTGTGCCCTACTTGCGCCCTACATGTGCCCTACTTGTGCCTTGCTTGCGCCCTACTTGCGCCCTACTCGCGCCCTACTTGTGCCCTACTTGCGTCCTACTCGCGCCCTACTTGCGCCTTACTTGCGCCCTACTTGCACCCTACTTGCGTCCTACTAGTGCCCTACTTGCCCCCTACTTGCGCCATACTTGCGCCTTACTTGTGCCCTACTTGCGCCCTACATGTGCCCTACTTGTGCCTTGCTTGCGCCCTACTTGCGCCCTACTCGCGCCCTACTTGTGCCCTACTTGCGTCCTACTCGCGCCCTACTTGCGCCTTACTTGCGCCCTACTTGCACCCTACTTGCGTCCTACTAGTGCCCTACTTGCCCCCTACTTGCGCCATACTTGCGCCTTACTTGTGCCCTACTTGCGCCCTACATGTGCCCTACTTGTGCCTTGCTTGCGCCCTACTTGCGCCCTACTCGCGCCCTACTTGTGCCCTACTTGCGTCCTACTCGCGCCCTACTTGCGCCTTACTTGCGCCCTACTTGCACCCTACTTGCGTCCTACTAGTGCCCTACTTGCCCCCTACTTGCGCCATACTTGCGCCTTACTTGTGCCCTACTTGCGCCCTACATGTGCCCTACTTGTGCCTTGCTTGCGCCCTACTTGCGCCCTACTCGCGCCCTACTTGTGCCCTACTTGCGTCCTACTCGCGCCCTACTTGCGCCTTACTTGCGCCCTACTTGCACCCTACTTGCGTCCTACTAGTGCCCTACTTGCCCCCTACTTGCGCCATACTTGCGCCTTACTTGTGCCCTACTTGCGCCCTACATGTGCCCTACTTGTGCCTTGCTTGCGCCCTACTTGCGCCCTACTCGCGCCCTACTTGTGCCCTACTTGCGTCCTACTCGCGCCCTACTTGCGCCTTACTTGCGCCCTACTTGCACCCTACTTGCGTCCTACTAGTGCCCTACTTGCCCCCTACTTGCGCCATACTTGCGCCTTACTTGTGCCCTACTTGCGCCCTACATGTGCCCTACTTGTGCCTTGCTTGCGCCCTACTTGCGCCCTACTCGCGCCCTACTTGTGCCCTACTTGCGTCCTACTCGCGCCCTACTTGCGCCTTACTTGCGCCCTACTTGCACCCTACTTGCGTCCTACTAGTGCCCTACTTGCCCCCTACTTGCGCCATACTTGCGCCTTACTTGTGCCCTACTTGCGCCCTACATGTGCCCTACTTGTGCCTTGCTTGCGCCCTACTTGCGCCCTACTCGCGCCCTACTTGTGCCCTACTTGCGTCCTACTCGCGCCCTACTTGCGCCTTACTTGCGCCCTACTTGCACCCTACTTGCGTCCTACTAGTGCCCTACTTGCCCCCTACTTGCGCCATACTTGCGCCTTACTTGTGCCCTACTTGCGCCCTACATGTGCCCTACTTGTGCCTTGCTTGCGCCCTACTTGCGCCCTACTCGCGCCCTACTTGTGCCCTACTTGCGTCCTACTCGCGCCCTACTTGCGCCTTACTTGCGCCCTACTTGCACCCTACTTGCGTCCTACTAGTGCCCTACTTGCCCCCTACTTGCGCCATACTTGCGCCTTACTTGTGCCCTACTTGCGCCCTACATGTGCCCTACTTGTGCCTTGCTTGCGCCCTACTTGCGCCCTACTCGCGCCCTACTTGTGCCCTACTTGCGTCCTACTCGCGCCCTACTTGCGCCTTACTTGCGCCCTACTTGCACCCTACTTGCGTCCTACTAGTGCCCTACTTGCCCCCTACTTGCGCCATACTTGCGCCTTACTTGTGCCCTACTTGCGCCCTACATGTGCCCTACTTGTGCCTTGCTTGCGCCCTACTTGCGCCCTACTCGCGCCCTACTTGTGCCCTACTTGCGTCCTACTCGCGCCCTACTTGCGCCTTACTTGCGCCCTACTTGCACCCTACTTGCGTCCTACTAGTGCCCTACTTGCCCCCTACTTGCGCCATACTTGCGCCTTACTTGTGCCCTACTTGCGCCCTACATGTGCCCTACTTGTGCCTTGCTTGCGCCCTACTTGCGCCCTACTCGCGCCCTACTTGTGCCCTACTTGCGTCCTACTCGCGCCCTACTTGCGCCTTACTTGCGCCCTACTTGCACCCTACTTGCGTCCTACTAGTGCCCTACTTGCCCCCTACTTGCGCCATACTTGCGCCTTACTTGTGCCCTACTTGCGCCCTACATGTGCCCTACTTGTGCCTTGCTTGCGCCCTACTTGCGCCCTACTCGCGCCCTACTTGTGCCCTACTTGCGTCCTACTCGCGCCCTACTTGCGCCTTACTTGCGCCCTACTTGCACCCTACTTGCGTCCTACTAGTGCCCTACTTGCCCCCTACTTGCGCCATACTTGCGCCTTACTTGTGCCCTACTTGCGCCCTACATGTGCCCTACTTGTGCCTTGCTTGCGCCCTACTTGCGCCCTACTCGCGCCCTACTTGTGCCCTACTTGCGTCCTACTCGCGCCCTACTTGCGCCTTACTTGCGCCCTACTTGCACCCTACTTGCGCGCTGCTTGTGCCATACTTGCGCCCTACTTGCGTCCTACTTGCTTCCTACTTGCGCCCTACTTGCGTCCTACTTGCGCCCTACTTGCGCCCTACTTGCGCCCTACTTGGGCCGTACTTGCGCCCTAATTGCGCCCTACTTACACCCTACTTGCGCCCTACTTGCGCCCTACTTGCGACCTACTTGCGCCCTACTTACACCATACTTTCGTCCTACTTGCATCCTATTTGCACCCTACTTGCACCATACTTGCGACCTACTTTCGCCCTACTTGCGCCCTAGTGCACCCTACTTGCGCCATACTTGCGCCTTACTTGCGCCCTACTTGCGCCCTACTTGCGCCCTACTTGCACCCTACTTGTGCCCTACTTGTGCCCTATTTGCGCCCTACTTGAGCCCTACTTGCGCCCTACTTGCACCGTGCTTGCGCCCTACATGCGCCCTACTTGCACCCTACTTGCATCCTTACTTGTGCCCTACTTGCGTCCTACTTGCGCCCTACTTGCACCCTACTTGCGCCCTACTTGCGCCTTACTTGCACCCTACTTTCGCCCTACTTGCGCCCTACTACAACCTAGTTGCGCCTTACTTGCGCCTTACTTGCGCCCTACTTGCACCCTACTTGCGCCCTACTTGCACCCTACTTGCACCCTCCTTGTGCCCTACTTACTCCCTACTTGCGCCCTACTTGCGCCCTACTTGGACCATACTTGCGCCCTACTTGCACCCTACTTGGGCCCTACTTGCGCCCTACTTGCGCCCTACTTGCGCCGTACTTGTGCCCTGCTTGCGCCCTACTTGCGCCCTACTTGCGCCTTACTTGCACCCTAC
>SZWC01032258.1:3523-14948 GCA_023375785.1 Penium margaritaceum | reverse complement strand
CCTCTCCCTCCCCCTCTCTCTTTCCCTCTCCCTCCCCCTGTTTCCGTTTCCTGTTTTTTTTTCCTGTTTCTTGTTTCCTCTTTCCATTTCCTCTTTCTGTTTCCTGTTTATGTTTCCTGTTTCTGTTTCTGTTTCTGTTTTTGTTTCTGTTTCTGTTTCCTGTTTCCTGTTTCTTGCTTCCTTCTTCCTGTTTCTGTTTGTGTTTCTGTTTCATGTTTCCTGTTTCTTCATTGTGTTTCCTCTTTCTGTTTCCAGTTTCTGTTTCTAGTTTCCTGTTTCCCGTTTCCTGTTTCTGTTTCTGTTTCTGCTTCTGTTTCTGTTTCTGTTTCTGTTTCTGGTTCCTGTTTCTGTTTCTGTTTCTGTTTCTGTTTCTGTTTCTGTCTCTATTTCTGTTTCTGTTTCTGTTTCTGTTTCCTGTATCTGTTTCCTGATCCGTTTTCCGGTTTTTCTTTTCTTCACTTACAGGTCGGTTTAAACCGACCGGACGGTTTAAACCGACCTGTAAGGAGAAACCGGAACCCAACCGGTTACGGTTCGGTTCCGGTTTATCCTCACAGGATGACACCTATAAAAAAAAAAAAACCAAAACCGAAACCGAACAAGTCGGTTTCGGATCCGGTTTAAACCGAAACCGACGGTTTCCCAAGTCTAATTTGCACCACCCTAGGTGGACAGGATGAATCTTTAGCCTGTTATAGGTTGCCGTGCAAGTTTCTGCTCTCAGTCAAAGAAGTTGAAAAATGAGAGGATGTGGAAATGGAAGGGAGGAAGGGCAAGGTTAGGGTTGGGTTATCCAGATATGGTTATGTAGATATAGATCATTTTGCAATATTTGCTATAACGATAGCGATAACAACATCGTTCCTTGCGATAACGATAACGATTTTTTCATCTCAACTTCAATGTCGCGATGTTGTCTGACCTCCCACACGATGCTATCGCCATTCCAAGGCAACGTTATCTCCATACAACAACGGAGTTATCTCATTCTCTTGTACCTTTCTTTTGCGATGTGCGATGAAGCGTGTTCAACATGGAGGGTGAGAAAGGTGGGGACTAGGGTGGGGATATTGGCAATATCAATGTTTTCGACATCAATATCTTTGATATCGATTTTGATATCAATATTTCTTGGGTCGATATGTTTTTCCTTGAAGGTCAATATCGATATTGATGTCGATATCAATAACGATCTATTGAATGGGCGATATCAGTATCGATGTTGCCCACTGTATATCGAGCTTCACAAACATCTATTAAGAATTCCAAAACTTTGACACTTGTACTTTTTCCAGGCATGAATGTCTGAGGTAAGAGGAGGCCTATGTTACAGTTTTGCACACATGGGAAGGATATTTCAAGGGCGCAAAAGCACAAAAGAGGAACAAAACAAGCAACAGGGGAAAAAGGGAGAGAGGGATTGTGTTTGGGGGGTAGGGAGGGAGAGAGGAGGAAAAGAAGGGAGGGAGAGAGGGAGGGAGGGGAAAGGAGGGGCAAAGAGAGGTGAAAGGGAGAGAGGGAGGGGGAGGAAGGGAGAAAGGTAGGAAGATTGAGAGAATTAGAGACGGAGCAAGAGGGAGAGAGGAGCGATGTGCTCCTCCTGCTGCTGAGTTGCTGCTCGCTGTTGCTGTTACTGCTGAGCTGGTGCCTGCAGCTGCTGAGCTGCTGTTTGGTGCTACTGAGCTGCTCCTTGCTGCTGCTGCTGCTGGTGAAGCCGAGGAGGAGAGGGCGACAAAAGAGCTAGAGCGCGCTGTTGCAACACCTCTGCTGACTGCTGCCCCGAGCAGACACTACAGTGGATGCCACTGACTCCTGTTGTGTAGCAATGTGTGCCGCAAGCACCGCCTGCAAGTAAGGCGCAATCATCCTATCAAAGCGGTGTCGGCTATCTTGCAAGGAGGCATGCTCCACGCCCTTCTGCCTTGCAAGGTGTGCAATGCCGCGCCCAGGATCAAGCATCGTCGCCGTCCAACAGACGTCGGTGATGTAGCACGAATTGTATGTGGACAACAGTGCATCTAATGCATGCCTGCCCCAAGTGCTGCAGGTTTGTCAAGCGAGGTGTTCTCAGTCGTGAGGTGGCCATGCAGATGGTGGTACCGTGGCAGAACTGTGTGCAGGGTGGGCCAAACCTCGCTCTCCATGCGAGTGGAGACGGTGTCAAAGGGCTGTAAGACCGTGATGAGCGCATCCATCAACACCTCTTCCTCTGCATGGAGCACAAAAAGTTGACGCTCTGTTGTAGTCCACCCTCTCATGTAGTCCTGCCGGGTGGACCTCGTCTCCTGAAAGGCCTGGAGTATAGCAAGTGTGTTGCCCAATCTCGTGCGCACATCATCCAGCAGCGCTATGCCTGGTCTGGTAGAAGCGCCCGCCACCACTCTCGGAGTCGTGACGAGTTCCTCAAAGACTGCACCACCTTATGCACCCTTGGTATCATCTCTTCCACTGCTGAATCACCAGACAAGAGTGTCTGCTTAGCCAGGTTCACCACGTGGTAAAAGCAACGAAAGAACCACTGTGGATCAAACGTGCCGGGGTACAGGCTCACCAACTTCTTTGCCATCTTCTGGTTGTTTGAGGCATTGTCGAACGTCACCGCCTTCACTTTCCCCTCCAACTCGCACTCCTCAAAAAGGACTCAATGCAGTGTTTGGGCAAGGTACTTGCCCGTATGCCATTTGGGGACGGCGTTGAACTCAAGGACCGCGGTCTGGTTCTTACACTCAATGTTGAGCCAGTGAGTTGTCACGCCCATGTATGATCTGCCGTTTTGCCATGTCCGATCCGGTCCACAGCTGCATCGAGCAATTCCTCTATCAATGCCTTGTAGACGTCCCAGTCGTCGTGTATAGCTGCTGCAAATGCCTTCCTGTTTGGGAGGGTGGCCTTCGGGTGAAGCTCGATAACGATGGCGCAGAACTCATCGCAATCGACAAGGCAAAAAGAGAGGTAATGAATCACCCAAAGACGTCTCAGCTTCCTTTCGAATCTTGTCTGAGGTAAAAGAGGATCCCCTGTCCCCATCGTACGCTCAATGAGAGAGTGTATGGGGTGGGTGACCTCCTCTTTATTGTAACGCCCCCAACCCTCTGGCGCCACACGAATGAAAACTGTGTGGACAGTTGCGGTTGTTGTTGTCGATGGTTGTTGCAGACATGGCTGGCCAAGTTGGTAGTCCCATTGTTTTTCTGCTTCACCCATATGGTACATATAGCACACAAGGCTTCTGCTGCTTGAGTGACTTCATCCAACAACCTCCTCTTTGTGTGCAATTATCTCCAGGGCACTTTCCCCGTCTCCTCCTTCCTTGCTATCATCTTTGGTATCACCTCCTCCAACTTTGCTGCACTCCATCCCTCACACAAGTTCACCCGCACGTCCTTGCCGGCCGGCAACATCATTCCCACTTTTCGCCTATGCCCTGAGACTGTTGCTGCTGCACTCGCGAACGAAGTTGTCCTGACAACTCGGCGGAACACGGGCTCATTTGATGATCCCTCCCTGCGCGCTGCTGCATGCATTGCCTTGCGCGCCAACTTTGCCGATGGCATGGGCCTCTCGCTTGCTCCGACAGTGGCCGCCCCCACTCCATCTCCTTTTGCAGCCTATCTTCCATCCACCACAAAATCTGCTTTCCTCCTCCACCCCAAGGAAGTCCTCCAACCCTTCCCAGCCACTCATTGTAGAAAGCAGGGGACATACCCTCTGCTTGATCCCTGACCATGACCGCTGCTTGCATCTCAAGTAACCTGGCAGCCCGCTATGATCTCCTCACGCCACCAACGTCATCCTCCTCCTCCTCCATCCCTGCCGCTGCTGCTGCATCTGCTGTTGAAGCGGGTGCTGTTGCCGTTGAGGGGGAGGGGGTGGCGGCGGTGGCGGCAGTGGGGGAGGTGGCGGTAGCGGCGGCGGGGACGGCGGTGGCCGTGGCGGCGGCCGCGGTGGTGGCAACGGTGGTGGGCATAGATAATGGTCGTGGTACACTTGTGGATTTTGCATCGATCGTTACTCCCCTTCCCCCGCCGTGTCTGCCAACACCACCACCCCTTCCTCCTCTCCGCCCACCACTACAACCACGTGGCAATGGTGCAACTCCCCGCCCACCGCGTCCTCGTGGCTGGTCATAGTAGCCATCCATGAACCTCCATGTTTCTATCCAAGCCCTTATGTCCCCATCAATGTCGGCGTTGTTGATGTCAACGTCCTCCAAGCCAAGAACACCAGGTGGCTAGGACAAGCGTGCCGTTGGGAGCCTTTGTTAACGCGTACCACTCCACACCCGCCCACCACTAGGCATGTTAGGTCGGAACGGAATTGATAATTCCGACTTCGACTTCGGCAAATTCGACTTCGACTTTTCTAATTCCGACTTCGACTTCGACCAATTGAAGTCAGTTCCGACTTCGACTTCGACTCTGTCCTTGCTAATTCCGACTTCGTTTCGACTTCGACCCCTTTTCCACTTTTGTTTCAGCAGACCACAGTTTACACAATATCCTTAAAAAAAAGAAGTCGAAACGAAACGAAACAAAACAGAGCAGAATTGAGTTTCGATTTCGTCGAAATTTTACACTAGTTTCGACTAGTCGAAGTGGACTTCGACTTTGACTTCGACACTCGCAGCTCACGGCTGATTTCGGTTCGTTCCGACTTCGACTCGGAGTCAGAACGAACCAAAATTAGTCGAAACTTAATTTCGTTCCGACCTAACAAGCCTACCCACCACGTTCCTTGCCGCTGCTCCCCCTGCGTGCGCAAGCTTGACCTCTGCCATCCTCATCCCCCTCAGCTTCCTCCTCACCCTCTCCCGCGTCTTCCTCACCAGCCCACCACAGTCTACCACCACCTCTTCCGCTTCCTTCATCCCCATCTCCACCCCCAGCGCCACCACTCGCCCCTCCACCACCACCTACACCACTGCCGCCAGCTCAACCGCTACTGCCTACCCCACCACCACTACCGCCTGCTGCTGCAAAGCTGCCTCCTCCACCGCCACCACTGCTGCTTGCCCCTCCACTGCCGCTTGCTCCTCCACTCTCGCCAGCTTCACCACTACCTCAACTTGCTCCTCTCGCCGCCACCACAACAGCCCACCGTGTCGAAGACCGCGGCGCAACCACCTCTCTAGAACCTTCATCCACGATCACGGTATCCTGAAACAGTGCAAAGTCTGCTGCCGAAAGGAGAAGGTCAATCGCCCTCCCCGAAGGCGAGAACACCATGCCATCACGGACGATGGCGGATGGTGAAGACGTGGGCGGGGAGGATGGTGCGGCGAGACGGGTTTCACACTTCCTGCCGCAACAATGGTAGGTAGAGGAGGCCACTCCACTAAGGAGTGATCGACGGATGACGAGGAGGGGGAGGAGCAGCGGGGCCTCTTTGGGGGAGGTGACGCACAGCGGCTTTCGGCGATCCACCGCGTCGTGGGGATCGTGCGCCCTTCAGTTTGTGCCACCCCGGTTACATGACGACGGGTGGTGGAGAAGTGTGGGTGGAGAGGGTGGAGGTGGTGGAGGTGGGTGGAGTAGAGTCGACGACTTCCACAATGGGCAAGCCTTCCTTGGGCAGCCTTGGTGTTCGGCGTCCCTTCATGGCGTTGGCGACCCATGCAAAGAGTTGGGCAGGCCGGGGAGTTGTCCTTGATCGACACAAAGACAAAGTTGCAAAGTTAGTGCAAAAAAGGCTACTGACTTGTGAGTTGTGGACTGGAATGGCTAACTATGAGCCTTGTAGTCCATAATGAAGAAGTTGGCCTTTTTGGAGACCCCCGAGCCGCGCATGCCTTGGCTACTTTTTTTTTTTTTTTTTTAAATCAAAATTTAGATATCGTCAATATTGACTAGACTTGGGAAACCGCCGGTTTCGGTTTAAACCGAAACCGAAACCGACTTGTTCGGTTTCGGTTTCGGTTTTTTTTTGTGTATAGGTATCATCCTGTGAGGAGAAACCGGAACCGAACCGTAACCGGTTGGGTTCCGGTTTCTCCTTACAGGTCGGTTTAAACGGGCCGGTCGGTTTAAACCGGCCGATCGGTTTAAACCGACCTGTAAGTGAAGAAAAAAAAACCGGAAAAGGGATCAGGAGACAGAAACAGGAAACAGAAACAGAAACAGAAACAGAAACAGAAACAAAAACAGAAACAGAAACAGAAACAGAAACAGGATCACGAACCAGAAACAGAAACAGAAACAGAAACAGAAGCAGAAACAACAAACAGGAAACAGGAAACAGGAAACAGAAACAGAAACAGAAAGAGAAACAGAAACAGAAACAGGAAACATAAACAGGAAACAGAAAGAGGAAACAGAAAGAGGAAACAGGAAACAGGAAACAGGAAACAGAAACAGGAAACAGAAACAGGGGGAGGGAGAGGGAAAGGAAGAGGGGGAGGGAGAGGGGGAGGGGGAGGGAGAGGGAGAGGGAGAGGGATGAAGAACAGGGAGAGGGAGAGAGGGACTACAAAAATTGGAAACAGGAAAGTGGAAACAGGAAGAGGAGGAGGTGGATAGAGGGAGAGAGAAAGGGAGAGGGAGGGAGAGGGAGAGGGAGAGGGAGAGGGAGAGGGAGAGAGAGGGAGAGGGACTGCAAAGACTGTCTCAAATGCCACACCGTGGGGAGGATGCCATAGTCCTTCTTGCCACCACATACAAGATCAGTGGGTTCTCGGGCAAGGCCACTAGGCGAGGACCGCTACATCAAGGAAGTAAATCCCCTGGTGAGGGCTCCGTGCCAAGGGGGAACACATCGTACCACGATTTCAGGCACATGATTGCCCTAATCGTCTCCGGAGCAAGGTTGTGCGTGAGGTCCCCAATGACCCGACAGCTTTGGCTGAATGTGCGCTCACAAAGTGCCGACGAGGCAGGGATCGCTAGGTAATGCCTAGCCATCCTAGATAGGCCGCGTAGCGTAGCCTTCTTGCGATGCCAATAGTTTTTTGGCGAGTCGAACAGGCCGTAGTCCGTCCTGTCGCTATAGAACGTGCTGGCCTCATCTAGAATCGGCCTCGGCCGACCAAGATGCCCGAAGAGCTCGTCGTCGGTAGCCGGTGAGTGGTCGCGGACAAGGCTCATGCGCTGTTGTGATCCACGGATCGATAACTGTCGGCTTCTAGCCTTGCGTGTGCTGCTCCCTGCGCCGCTGCTCGATGGTGCCGTTACATCCTCTGCTGCCTTTGCCAATGCAGCTTCCTTCTCTTTCTTTGCCTCCTCGAGGTAGGGCTCCATGCAGCCCTTCACCTTCTCATGAATTGCCTCCGCAGTCATCCGCATTGCCAATGGCGCATGGTGTGTGAAGTACTCCCTCCGCAGGCCAGGGTGTAGTACAGTGGCTGCTTATGGGACTGCGCTGAGCTCTGCGAAGTAGTGTGTCAGCTTCGCCCGCCCGGCCTGCAACGACCCATGAAGAAGCTTCGGCACAGCTGCATTGCTGAGGCACGCGTCAAGATGTGCGATGAGGCGGTTGTAGTCGGGCACCACGCGCCAAAATGTTGAATACTGCTCGCCCTCTGCCCACTGACTTACCTGCCAAAACTTTGACAGGTTCTTCAGCAGCGCCGCCACCAACGTGTCCTGCTGCGCAGTCATCGTGAAGGACTCCCTCTCGTGCGACGGCTTCTTTTCAAGCCACTTGGCTTGGGTGGGGGCCGTCTCTTTGAAGGCGAGGAGCATGTCGTACGTACTGCCCCACTGCGTCGCCACATCCACTGTCAACTTGTCCGCCATTCCCTCTCGCAATCCCCTCCACACCTCATTCAGTAAAGGAGACACCCGGAATACGGCCACAATTTTGCGCACTCGTGAGATGCACGCCTCCATTGTTGTGGAGCTCTGGAGGATTGTCTGTACGGCGAGGTTCAACACATGGCAGAAGCATGGGAGAAAGAACTCCCGCCGAAACTGCTCCGGTCGCAGTGCGCACAGAACATCGGCCATCTTCAAGTTGTTGCTCGCGTTGTCCATGGTGATGTACATGATGCGGTATTTGAGGCCGTAGTCGTCGAACAGCAGGTCGCAGAGGTGTTCTCTGAACACCTCTGCGAACACTGTTGGCGTGAACCTCGCAGAACACTGTTCTGCGAGGTTCACGCCAGTGTGGCGACCCATGATTTGCACAAAATCTAGCACTATGCTTTGGAGGGCAAACTTGTCGTCAAGCCAGTGAGCAGTGACAGACAGGTACGACAGCCTGTTCTGTCCACTCCACACATCAAGCGTCAATGCGAGCCGACACATCATGTCATAAAACATTTGCTTGACTCTTTTCTTGTATGCCTCAAAGTCGAGAATGACACTCTTGCTGAGACTCTTTTCGTCTGGTGCCTCCGCTTCTGGGTTGCACTCTAATAGCACTTGCAAAAACTCCGCCATATCCACCACCCTGAAGGAAATGTTGGCTTGCACAAAGAGTCGGCGAATGGCGGCATTGAGCCGCTTTTGGCTGAAAACCGGCCCGCCGGTGGCCACTGTGCGCATTAACGGCCCTTGCTCCACCTTCCCTTCAAACAACCCAGGGTGCCCATATGCACCCTCTGGCCACACCTCCCAGAAAATGGCCTTGGCATGCGCTTGAAAGAGGTGACGAGCGCGGTTGGTGGGGCTGCTGTCCGACCTCTGTGCCTGCTCTCCACAACCAATGCATAGGAAGAAGTCTTTCTTCGTTGGGTGAGGGATGAAGAACAGCTTGGCAGTCTTGGAGTTCCTTTTTGTGCTTGCCTTCAAATCCAATGCTAACACTGTCAGACGCTCAGTCTCCGTTGCACATTCTGCCGCCGTCATTTCCTTCCCATTCTCATGCTTCAGCTTCTACGGCTTGTAATGCGTTCCTGCTAGTTCCCCCTTCTTCTTCCTCTCCTTCCTTCCTTCCTCCTTATTGCCCTCGTCCTTCTCCGTGCCACCACCACTCGACCCTGCATTGCCTTGCTCTAATGTCGCCATCTGCTATCTTCCGTGCCTTTGCCACGGAAGGTTCCCGGTCTGTCCACATGCCTCTACCAGCCGCAGAGCTCTCAGCCCCACGTCCTCACATAGACATAGACATAGACATAGACATAGACATAGACATAGACATAGACATAGACATAGACATAGACATAGACATAGACATAGACATAGACATAGACATAGACATAGACATAGAAATAGACATAGACATAGACATAGAAATAGACATAGACATAGACATAGTCATAGACATAGACATACACATAGACATAGACATAGACAAAACCATAGGCATAGAAATTGATATCGATATAGACATAGACAAAGACATAGAAATGGACAAAAACAAAGACATAGACATAGACATAGACATAGACATAGACATAGACATAGACATAAACATAGACATAGACATAGACATAGACATAGACATAGACATAGACATAGACATAGACATAGACATAGACATAGACATAGACATAGACATAGACATAGACATAGACATAGACATAGACATGGAAATACACATTGACATTGACATAGACATAGACATAGACATAGTTAAAGATAAAGATATAAATCTATATAGGTACAAATATAGATATAGAAATAGATATTGATTTAGATTAAGATACAGATAAACATAGAGATACAAATACAGAAACACATACGAATACAGATACAGATACATGTACACATACAGATATAGGTACACATACAGATACGGATACGAGTACAGATACAAATACACGTATAGATACGAATACAGATTCAGATTCATATACAGATATAGATGAAAATACAGATAAAGAACCAGATGTAGATATAGTTACAGATACAAATACACATACACATATAGAAACAGATATAGATATAGATACACATCAAGGTACAGATACAGATACAAACATAGATACAGATACAGATACGGACACGGAAACAGATATTGATACAGACATAGATATAAATACATATACAGATATCGATATAGATACAGATACAGATATTAATACAGATACAAATACAGATACAAATGCAGATACAGATACAAATACAGATATAGATGGAGATACAAATACAAACACTAATATAGATGTACATACAGATAAAGATACAGATATACATTCAAGTATAGATACACACATAGATACGAATACAAATAGACATATAGACACAGATACATATACAGATACAGATACAAATGAAGATACAGATACATATACAGATACGATATAGATACATATAGAGATACAGATATAGATACAGATACAGATACAGATATAGGTACACATACGGATACACATACAGATATAGATACACATATTCATAAAGACAAACATACAGATACAGATAAAGATACAGATACACAAAGAGATACAGATGCTGATACCGATATAGATACAAATACAAATAAACATACATATACAAATATGAGTATAGATACAGATACAAATACGGATATAGATACAAATAAAGATATAGATGCAGATACAAGTATAGATATAGATATAGATACAAATACAGATATAGATATAGATAAAGAGACAGATATAGATACTCATACTGATAAAGATACAGATACAGCTACAGATTCACACACACATACAGATACAGTAACAGATACAAATACAGATACAAATACAAATACAGATACAGATACAGATACAGATACAGATACAGATACAGATACAGATACAGATACAGATACAGATACAGATACACATACTGATACAGATACAGATACAGATACAGATACAAATGATACAGATACAGATACATATACAAATGATACAGATAAAGATACAGATACAGATACAAATACAGATACAGATACAGATACACATACAGATACAGATAAAGATACAGATACACATACAGATAGAGATACAGATACAGATACAGATATAAATACAGATGCATATATAGATAAACATACACATACACATACAGATACAAATACAGATACTAATACTGATACAGATACAGATACAAAGATAGGTATAGCTACAGATACGGATCTAGATACAGATACAGATAAGAATACAGATACAGATACAGATACAGATACGAATACAGATACAGCAAGCAAATACATATACAAATACGGAAACAAACATTGATACAGACACAACTACAGGTATAGATTCAGATACAAATGTATATACAAATACAGATTAAGATATAGATACAGATACACATACAAATAGAGATAAAGACACACAGATAGATACAGATATAGATATAGATACAGATACAGATACACATATAGATACAGATACAGATACAGATACAGATACCGATACAGATAGAGATACAGATACAGATACAAATACAGATATAGATGTAGATACAGATACAGATATAGATAAAGATACAAATACAGATACAGATATATATACATATACAGATATAAATATAAATATAGATATAGATATAGATATAGATATAGATATAGATATAGATATAGATATAGATAT
>SZWC01032255.1:0-21314 GCA_023375785.1 Penium margaritaceum | reverse complement strand
TCCTCCTCCTCCTCCTCCTCCTCCTCCTCCTCCACCGCCGCCGCCGCCGCCGCCGCCGCCGCCGCCGCCGCCGCCGCCGTCGCCGCCGCCGCCTCCTCTTGCTGCTGCTGCAACTGCTGCTGTTGCTGCTGACGGAACACTAAAACCCACGGCTCACGGCTCGAGGTTCAGGGTTTCGACCTAACTCCGGCGCTGGCTTGAGAGAGGAAGGCAACAGGAAGAGGTAGGTTGAAGGAGTTGGGCACGGAATGGTCACGCCGCCTGGAAGAGATGAACTTGCTGACGCTGACGTTGCTGCCGATGCTGCTGCTGCTGCTGCTGCTGCTGACGCTGGCCCTGGTGCTGTTTCTGCTGCTGCTGCTGCTGCTGCTTGTGCTGCTGCTCTTGCTGCTAATGATGCCTACATTTGGCGCTCAGGCAGCCGCCGCAACCGCCACGGCAGCTCCCGCCGCCCCTACTGTTGCGGCCGTTGCTGCTGCGTGCCCTTCCGCCGCGTCTCTCGAAGAGCATGTGTGCACCAGGAAAGTGAAGCCCGTCGGAAGTTGCCGGTGACAAGCGATCAAAGAGATCGCCATGCGGAACTAGGCTACCGATGGCGGCAACCAGCTCCATCACGCTCCGACCATTTTCGGTTCCGAAGGGGAACGGACGCGTGATCCGATTTTGCTACTTTTCACACTCCGTATTAGCAAGCATGACGGAACTGCGTGATGAGCCCGGTTGCTCAACCTGGGCCCATACTAACCTCCCAAGTTGTGAGAGCCCAGTTCGGATATACTTCTTTGATTCAATTAGTCACCTTGGAATTATTAAATCACGTGTTTGTAACATTTATTTCTCATTTTTTCTTCAAAATAGGATTATATTGCCTCTAATCCGGTTTAACTACAAGGAAATAATACAAACAGTCTTAAAACAAATCAAAACAGCTTCTTGTTCTTTTAAAATACAAAAAAAACGGTATTGTGCATAATTATTTATTTTATTTTCTGGATTCAAAGGAGATCACCTTTCATTTCACAAAGATAACCGAAGAAGTTTGACAAGCCTCTTATCTCGATTTTTTATACCTTTTCAGCCTTTCCTTGGCCAGGATTGTTTGGCTGCATGAAATGGATGACTTTCCTTCATTTAAATTCGTGGGATAAGGTAAAAAAAGGCTCGTCTCATTGCAATTGAACAAGGTATGTCGGTTCGTACCTCCTTCTGTAATAGTTGTGGCGGGTGATATGAGAGGACGTGAACTGATCCAACGCCTTGGTGCAAACCATTTTTAGAGAGCCAAGCAAGCACCTTGCCCGGCTAATGAGAGGTGGTGGCATAACACGGTTAGTGGATAAGGTTGAACTCGTTGAGACGCAAAAACAAATATGATCCTTCTTTGCAAATGTTGTATTTGGATGGTTTTGAATATGTCGCGTTGTATAGCTCGACTGGGTTCGTGCAATAACTTTGGAGCGTTCACGTTGAGTTGGGAGCAAAGACATTGTTGACAATATGGTATGAGGTTGTTTACCACCGTGGGTTGTGAGTGGGTGAGGGCCAAGCATGTGAAACGCGAGGGGCTAGGAAACATTAGGTTGGAATAAATCTGAGTGGTGCATAATAAGGGTATGGATAAGATCAAGCAAGCAGGCGTGGCGTACCTCGCTTCCAAGACATTGGCTTATCTTTCATGAGGAAAACATGTACAGGTTGGTTGGGAGCACCCGAGTCACGTGCCTATACACTATCATTGTGGCCATAAACATTAGTTTATTTCTGCATAGTAGCACGGCACGATGCGTGCCATTTACCTACCAACCACGTATCTGCCATGTACCTACCAACAAGAAGTATGGCTTCATGACGCCAAAGTCCAGGACACGGTGGAGATAATGCAGAGAAGTTAGTGGAAAGAAAATTGCACAAGCAGTGGTGGCCACGTACACCAGCGAATATTGCATCCCCCCCCCACCATTTCTGCCTGAACAAAGCAATTACGCTGGCTATGACCTGCTAAAGTGGCATGTGTGGGAGCGACCGGCATGACGACTAGTAGAACTTCACGGCGCTCCTCCACATTGTACGTCTGTAGCCTGGTGGACACGGGGTAGATAGTAACTTCTCTCCCGATCGCGTGTCATTCCAAATTTTACATTAGTTACTCCAAGGTTTTTCATACTGTACAGAGGAGAAAGTAGGTTCTTCGCATCTTACAAGACATGCGTGCCTGGGGAACCATTACAGCAATCATCATCATCGAGTAAGATACTTGTGGGCTAAAAAACAACATGGGATCAAATCCAAACCCAAGGTTATTCATTTTTAATACAATGTCTTCACAATGGGACGATTACTTTGGACTATACACGATCACTGGAAGTCATCCCACCTTGTCAATGCATCCAGTGAAACCAAGCTTTTCATTCCTGTAGATTTCTCTACCAAGATCCCCATGCAAGAGAGTGGTTTTACAGTCCATTTGTTCAAGCTCTCGTTCATGGTGAGCAGCACAACTTAAGAGTGCTCGAGCAGTTTTGCGTTCCTCCTTGGTTTGACCACAATAGATGTTGTGACTATTTCAACTGATTTAAGACCTGGAATCCCTGGGTTTTCCACGTGATTTAAGGGCCTTGCTTGCTTGAGCTCACTGAAGAGGCAGAACAAAGCGTTGCCTAGTTTGGGTTTTGCGTGGGTGGGGATTTGAACACATCATATGTGGTAGGATATTCCACCACCGACGGTCTATTTTTTACTCCAAATGTCTCCACATGCACTAGTGTCCACGAGGATGAACCCACAAGAGTCCTAATGACCATACGGAGTTGAAGTTCAAATTGGAGGCATGAACTAGAAAGGATAAATTTTCTGATTGCAAATGCTCATATTTTCACCCACAAAAAGCATAGAAAACTATAGACCATAAGAAGGTGACTGTGAGTTGGAAGAAAGAATGAAGAAAAGGGGTCGTTGCTTGATTGCAATCGAGAAAAAACCATTTCCAAAATTCCATACTTTTACCTCACACGAACTTCCATTCCTTTTAATACAGACCAAGATCAAGCCCTACCCCAAGTTACATTATGAATCTAGAACTTTATTTCCATGGGTGCAACTGTAGGACCCCATGGAAGAGAAACCCAGCAGATTCCCTCTAAAGGCACGTGGAACCACGGATCTCCACGTAAATGCATTACACCCCCCCCTAAAAAAGTCATGGGATTAATGAAGGAAGGACTTTGTGACAGTTTTTTGTAAATGATAAACTCCACGTCCTGACGCCGCACGCATGCAACGCCGGCATTGTGATCTCGTTACTTTTTTCCATGTACTATTGAGTTTATTCCTTCCACCAGAATGGCATTTGGAAGGAGAAAGCTGTTGGATATGGGATGATAACTCTGCAGGTGATGGATATGGCATGTCAATACAGAAATAACTTGGGCATTGAATTGAATATTGTCAACAAAATTGTTGGATACCATTAACATGAAGTGGTGACCGAGTATTTTCCGAAGTGTTAGGATTGTAATGTAGCGCACAATAGATGGGAGATTTGTAAAAACCTATAAAATTTTGATGTTATGATCAGTGGAATTTCACGTCAAAACCATCCATTCTGGAATTCTATTTCTATAACGGATAATAGTTAATAGTTCGCCAAAATTCCAACTCCTTGAGCCTCCGATGTTCCATTCTAGAACTTTATAACAGGTTCAACCACTTTCCACGCTGGTAGATAGAGCTATCGTAAGATAGCATCGATGTTTCAATAATGTTTGTTTGACTTCTTCACAAAGCTAGAAACTGATAAATAACTGTCATAGTGTCCTAAAAAATCCATCAACATACCAGCAAAGGTGCTCTAAAGAAAAAAAACACAACGTAAAATTGCACGTTTCACTCGTCTTTGAGTGGCTAAGACCCCATGTTTGACTCATTTGCAAATATGTATTTGTATGCACATACTTGGAACTTAAAAAGTTGTTATTTAAATAAGTTTAATAACAAACTTCTACCTATCCACAACGTAATATTGAACTACACAAGTGTCCCATCCTCCAAATTTTCCCTTTACTCTGCAACTTCTACCTATTCACAATCTACCTTACTACTCTTGGATTTCAACGGATGGAAAATTGCGAATAATAAAATCTATGAATTAGACGAGATATTCCAGGCTTGAATTGTTTTTGTAGCCCCTGATGATCATCGCTGCATAAAACAGTACCTTGATTTCAACGTTTTATATGGAGAAGAACACCATTGAAGTTTGAAATCCCTTACCCTTTCACATAAAATTCGAGTTCAAATATTTATATGGTATGTAGAATTCATTGAAAGAAAAATTATATCACATTCAATCATTTTTAAAAACAATTAATATCAAAATCCAAGAGCAGTAGGGTACGTTTTTCTTGGCGTGACACGGTGTGACCTTGAAAGGAATGACTACATGGTAAATTCTCCATTCTTGAACGGACACGAATCAGATGTGCCCTATGTGCACCCTCTACTATTTGAGCAACGTGATGTGTTTACCCTGAGTTTGATAAAAACTATGTCCCCTTTTATGTATCAATGATCTGTACTTGATTTTGGTATGAGTTTGATGTCTCGTGCAAAATGCGTTGAAGTGTTAATTTAAGTATCTCCTTTGAACAATAAAAATTGATCACTTGAGGATTTGTGATTGTTTGATGGAGGCTTGTAAAAGGTTTTCATGGGGGGTCTGAGACTTCCAATGCATGTTGTTGAACCTATTAGAACCTGCTACCGTATGGCCGAGTAGGTATCCGCGCAAACATGAAACTATATGTCATGAAATCTATTAGGAATTTAAACGTGTTTACACAAAGAAAGGGGGATTGTACATTAGTTATAATATTGAAAGGGATGTTTTCGTTCGGACACACCAGAGCAATTACCTAATTTTAACTTCCTCAATAAGCTAATTTTACAACATACAAACCTCAAATTATGAGATAGGCTTTTATGTTTGTGTTGGCTCTGTCCATGTAACATTCAGAAAAGATTAAAACCCTAAGAGAGATGAAGAAAATGGGGTCATCATTCATCACAAAAATTACAAGGAAAGAGGACCCCATGAGGAACGGCGATGACCAAATATTTCAATCACTCTCCAAGCGTCCTTGTAGAAGGAGCACGTGGAAAGTCACGTGTTGTGTGTACTGTAAACTTCTACATTTATAAGAAAATTTTATTGAATCAGCCGGCGACAACAAATTTACATTCACATTAAGCACGTTGAACGACGAAGATACCAAAACCGGATACATCTTGTTAAGTTGTTTATGACATGTCCCTGACATGCATGATTCCTTAAACTCCGTGCACGTGTATTCATGTGATTACATCCATGGATTGCTTCCATGGTCCGCTGCTCGACAACCTTTGGACGTTTACACCGATCAGTCGAGGCCTTTTTTTTCAAATGTCCCGACCTTCGGTGTTCAATTCCAAAATGTTCCGACCGATTCGACGTATTTGGAGAAGTGTCAACAGGACTATAACAAACCGTATCAATACTTGAATGTCGTTCACTTAACTTGGTACTAGACATTTACAAAAGAAACACCTCAATATTCTAGATCCCATCCAACTTATTGGAGGAGTTTCTAGAAGCAGCCACTCATGACATGGTATCTCACACATCGCTTGGCTCTAGTTTCCAAGTGGCCCAGACAATAGCAAGAACAGACTTACACTAAGGATAATCTTTACTAGAAGTTGCCGGGGCTCAAGAGACCTACTGTCATCTGCTCTAAAAAACCACCGCAATGGAACAGCTACGGCATGTGTGCGCTCTGGACGCAGCGCTCACTGAGCGGAAAAACAAAGGATTGAATGAACCAAAAATCCAACCAGCAATTCATGACCAGAATCACCCTACAAATTGACAAGGACCGGCTAGTTGGACGTGGGTGACGAGCTTGGAGGCGTAATTCACTACCATTCGGGAGAAGAACGAGCAAAGTAAAATTGGTCTCCTGACCTTTTTTTGGCATATAACGGCTTTGAGTTGGTACTACAATCTAAATGACATCCAATGGGAGTAAGAGTCCGGCAGATCTAGATCAATAGCTTATGTGTCCGACCTCACATTGCTGACCGCATGCGCTCCACCTCTCAAGCGAATCAGTCTCACATGGAAACAATTGTCCACTCCACCAAGAAGCAAAGACATTCTCTTGCAGTATGTTTTTACATGCCTTAGAAAGCCAAATGAGAAATCACATGCATGCTCTCCAAAACATGTCAGTGGTTTAGCGTGGCAAAGTACACCAGGCGTTTTTGTAAAATCATCATCGGCATTGAGATTCTCCCTCATGAACTATGTTTCAGTATAACAATGGCCTCAAGCGTGATATGTAATGGACATTTGGAAAACCAGCCTACAATAAGACATTCCATAAATAATTGCAGTAGCTGACCATATCCACGATGCCGACAATAATGAGACTCACCTTGATATTCTTGAAATCTCTTGATCTGTTGGTTAGTGTTTCAAAAAAGACTCTCATGATGTGGCACCGTACGTGTCACTCAACTCGAGCACCTAAGGCACCACATGTGCCTCATTCTTATTTCCACTGTTGTATATACCATACTAAATGGCACATTTATCTTAATCAATAAACTTTTGTCCATCCACCTGCTGTTCCATGTCCATGCGTTGCTAGGAATTACCAGGCATTACCAGGCATTACCAGGCACTGCCTAGGCATTGCAAGGAATTGCCAAAGCATTGCAAGGGAATGCCCAGGCAGTTCCAAGGCATTTTCAGGCATTGTTAGGCATTACCCAGGCATTACCAAGCATCCATGCCCCCTCGGTATTACCTCCTAAGGCCTTGGGAGAGTTTACTCTAAAATTTTAAAGTTGACAACTTGGTATATATTGGTATCCATCAGCTACATCAAAGTCACTCCTCATAATCTAGGTTAACTACTTTGCTATGGTGGAAGCAAATCTAACAGTCAACTGTGGCTTTACCTTGAAGATTGAAGCTCAAAGCTCAATTTATAAGCTGTGGAGTGAGAGCGAGTAAAGAATAAGGTCATGGATGCGACCAGCGGAGCATTTAGCTGTTTCTTTAAAATGGTATTAGGGGTTGGAAAATGTCCTAAAAAGCTAAAAAGGGGATCAGAATAGAAGAATAGAGGAGCCTTCTTTCCCAAAGGAGATGGTTTTTTTCTTTTAGCTCAGTATGCCCTTGAAATATTGCCAGCAAAGTGAAATTACTACGAACAAGAAGTAATTCAACAACACCAATTCATTGAATCATGTTTTTATTGATAAGCTCTATCCGTACACCACATAAATTCGACTTGACAAAACACGTGGTATCACAGCGTATACGTTCTCGAGGCGCGACCGACAACTTTACGGCAAGGCAACAACATCGCAGAAGTCTTCAGCGCATCTCCTGTTGTCAAAAGTTCACAGACCTCGCAACAACGACGGGGAAATAAATAAGAATGACTAGCAAAAGATAGTGGTAAGAAGGCAAAAACATTTTGGTTATTGAGGATCAGCACTGGGAAAAAAAGGACACTCTCGAATAAAAGCTGCCATAGCGGCAGGCTTCACATCATTTAGCATAGCTTTGATGACTCCAACGGCCAATCCGGTAACGAACTCATCGGGTATGGCAAACCCATTATGTCAGCCATTGCCCACCAAGGGGATACGTGGCATGATGGGAGGAGGTACTGGCCGGTAGGCTCGCATTGATGAAGACCTATACCAAAAGTTGTTAGAGCTTGAGAGCCTCAACAACCGTGTGCTCCAACAAATCATCATGGCGATGGATGAGCTTGTGAATACATGTACACAAGGTGTAGTAATCACTAAGAGGAACAATCAACTCTTGGGTGAACCCCAACCTGGCCAACAAATTTCTGGCCATTCTACCTTACAAATTCAGATGGACCAATGATACAGATGTGGCTGACAAGTTCTGAGGTTATGTCCAAAAAGATTGAAGGAAAAACGACTCCATGACCTCATAAATGCGTGGTACGCTGGTGAGATGGTGGTCCAATCTTAGAGAAAATTTGATGATAGCAGGATATTGGCTGAGCCCAATGAATGGCTCACACGACTGCTCTCACGTCGTCAATCATACACGTTCTACCTCTGTGGTTGATCAATTCAACATGGTAAGATTCTTGACCCACCAAAAACAGGAACAATTTCAAGTGCACTGTCCTCTTATGCTTTGTAACCGCAAATGGGAATTCCGATGCGCGGTACAATATTTAATGCATGGGTTAGTGATCCATCATCATAGAGTACACACGACATTTCTGTGAATTTACTAGTGCTACTCTTATCAATTCCAACGACCTGTGGCTCCACTCTAATGACATCATCAAACATGACCTTTAGTAGTTGATTGCATTATTTAGCATCAAGGGAGAGATTCCGTGAATGATCATAGTAGATGATTGTCTCCACGATAATAATTATAATACTTGTTGCAGTTGATGAAGTACTTGTCCCTGGTGAAGATCACACCACCGATGAACCCAACCAAAGACTGTGTTGGACTTGTAAGAAACCTGGTCATACTTTGCGTGATTGTTTGAAGCAGTACCCGTATGCCAAAACGGGAAAGAGGAGTGTAAGAAAAAAATATGAAAAAGGGTAGGAGTAGACAACAACAGTCCTCTCTGGTTGAAAAAACATGGGCCTACCGGTTACCCATTTGAATGGCTCTCATCACCATAGACAAGTGTTCATAAGATTGCAAAGGTCAACATGGGGAACGAGGATGACCAACCAGCGACACGGATATGTATAAAAATAAGAGTAAAGGCAAGGGTAAATAAGGGTAAATGGTACCCGCAACACTGGGTGGAGGTCCTGCTCGGTGTTTCACAAGCAATGATTTGATTAAGAAGTTGAGTTTGTTGACCAGAAATGTTTTCTGAAGGAGAAAACAAAGACTGCATGTTTGATAACTTTGTGAACCACTTTCATTCTAAATCAGGGAACTGCAAGATGAAACGGACTGGAGGACTTACCCAACGACCAATCACAAAATTATCCTCATACAAGATTTCTTGTGCTGGCACAACTCGCAAGTTCATTGGACTGGCAGAACAGTTTACATAAGAATTAATGGAAAAGGTGACATATGTCCCTGATTGAGCAATCCATGATGCACTGGTGGGTACCGTAAGCAGCAAAGAAATGAATTTCAGGAAAGTTACAGCAGCCACAAACCAACACAAGACAACAATATACTTGGATGTTGCCAAGCGGCACCTGCAACACGAGGAACACGCGTGGCATTCCGCATGGAACCAGGGAGAAAGGACAAGATTATAGTGGTAGAAGTGACAAACCAGTTGTTTCATTGTCCTCAACACCTAAAAATATTGTAACTATTTCAGATAATTCTACACCAAGCATGAAGAATTTAAAGCAGTTTCTTGGAGAAAACTTCTCCCAGAATTACCTCAGTAGCATAACGGCAAACACCAGATAGACCTGCAGCCGGCAACAGACCGATAGTGAAGGAAACCTGTCGAATGAGCTTCCACAAAGTGACCAATCTTAAAACATCAGCTAGACGAAGTACTAAGGGTTTTACTAGTCCATCCATACCATCATATGCCACCTTTTGATTTTAATTAAAAAGGATACCACGTAAACTCCAAGGGATTGATGGCTCCAACGTGGTTAACGAGTCTGGGTGTGTACTTCTCCGCTACTGGGTTCAACACCGATTGAAGAAGATTGACCTTGCAACCCCGCTTTTGTGTGACATGGCATTAAGTTGGTGCACAGATCTAAATGTCATCCAAAAATAGTAGGAGACCAACGAGTTGGATCAAGGGCTCGCACTCACATCCTTGACCGCAACCTTTCTATATATTTAGCAGATAAATCCGACGCAACAAGCTTCTTTGACTCCATGGAGAACTAGTTTGACTTTGCGTGCGCCATCGTGGCCTGCTTCAAAGAGTTGAATGAAACGTTTGACAAGTCTTCCAAGCTTCAATCCTTGCGGTAATCTACTATGGCATGATACATACGTTGGTTCCACAAAATTATCATCGGTAGTGACATCGCCTCTTGCGAACTTTGTTTTACTTTAAAAATGGTCCCAAACATGACGTTTGGCGAGCAATTACGAAGGTTGGTATTCAAGATGACATTCCACGAATGATAACAGCCGCTCATCACATCAGGAGTGCCAGCTACAATGCTCGGATATTACAATCCAACTATTGGTGGCCCCAAAAGCCATAATCTAACCCATAACCTATCGGTGAAAATTCACAGTCGACAGAGACCTCATTCCCAGTGGAGATTGATACCATCAATCAACACAGCCAACAGTCATGCTAGTCTTTTGAGAAACCGGGTCATATCACAAAAAGGGAACAACATGCCAAAAAGAGGGGAAGTTGCAAGCTTATTTGGAAGAGTCAGAAAACGGCAAAGGATAGGAGTACAATACAAGGCTCCACAGTGGTCGGAACATTATGCATCAACCAATCGCCCATCTGAACACCACTCAAAACTAAGACAAGGGTTCTTAGGATTCTAGACTTTAACGAAGGGTATGAGGATGACCAACTAGTGATATTGTTACACATCCATCTCAGTGGTAAAAAAAGTCCAAATATAATACTGAAATTACTTCATGGAGGAGTGCCTTATAGTTTTAAAAGCACACACTACGGGCATTTTATGTACATGGTTTAGGGATTATATTCACAATTCTTTAGCACCATCTATGGCAGCCATGAAGAATGTTCTTTAGCCATACCTTGATCGTTGATGTGGTACATTTCGATAACATCTTGCTGGGCAGCCGCATCCCGGAGAAACAAGGTGACCGTCTTCAAGAAGGTTTTGAGATCTTACAAAGAGATAAAACTCTTGCATTGCACATTTGGTCACCGTTTGATCACGTTTTTGGGCTATATCATCGGTTGTAAAAGGTTGAGGATGGACCCTGAAGAGAATGGAGGCAGACGTTGATTGGCCAACGCCCACCAATGTCTGGAACCTCCAAGTATGCCGAGGATTATGCAACTAATACTATTGACTCATAAAGAATTACAATTAGATCTCACTAAGAAAACCAGCAAATGAACAAGAAGCATTCAAATCTCTGAAAACAGCGCTAACCTTAGGGGCAACATTACAATTGGTAAATACAACGGTGGACTAAATCATGGAGACCGATGCGTCAATTGAGGGATCAGAACCCTTCTTCTCCAAGCCAATGACAGTAAAGAACGACCCATCGCATCCAGGTTGATAAAGTTATGTGGACCAGAGCTCAAGTATGCGGTGCACAAAAAAGGAATATTAGTGGTTGTACATGGATTCAAGATGTGGCATTTCTGTCTGGAACACTGTTAATCTGTCATCCATAACCCAAGAATCAGTCCAATGTAAGCCTTCGACAAAATTGCTAGATGGAGTTCCTTGAGTCACTTGAACAACAGAATTGAGTATCGCATGAAGAACCAAATCCAGAGAACGATATAAGTCAATGAATAGATGGTAGAGAGCATCACATTACTCACCGAATGAGGCCTATATGTTGCAAGGCTATTGGCAAAGGATACATGGAATTTTGGCGGGTACGTCCAAACCAAATTTTGGTCAGATAACCCATGTTGGCATCAATGATTCACTTGCAAACTAATCATTCCCTTACATTGCATGATTTTTTCAATATACTAAGAAAGGTACTACTGGTGGGATAACGAGATGCAAACAGACATCACAAACTATCATGAAACCAATGACTTGTGCCGAAGCCATAATTTGAGATGAACCAAATCCCCGAGCTTGCTTCAACCACCACACATATCCAAGAAACCATGGTCAAACATCTTCATGGACTTTGTAGCAACATTATCCACTCATGGCAGGGGTTTGATGCAGTACTCGTGGTGGTCGACCAGTTCCTCAACATGTCACACTTCATCCTGATGATAACCATAATCACTGCCGAGGGAATAACACAATGATGTATTAATAACATCGTCCAAAGACAAGGCATTCCCTCCATCCGAGGGATGGAAGGTTCACTAGAAGATTTTAACCCAAGCCAATAAATCACTATAATAGTCGGTTTTCAATCTGCAGATTGATCGACAAACCAAATGGACCGAGAAGACACTCAATCAACTGCTCTGGCTGGGTGATCAAGCTTCTGACCGCCTAGCTTGCATATGATTTCATGACATCTCCCACAACAAAAAGAGCCTTCAAGGTTTTTTTACATAAAATCCCTTCAACTCTGATGGGTTTGCAGAGTTCAAGCAACATACCAGAAGTTGCCATTCAGTAGCAAGACTTCTAAAGTATCCTGGACAAGTCTTGCGAGATGCTTGTGAAGACTCATAAAACAATGAAGCGAGCTGCCGACAAGCATCGGATGGATAGCAAACTCAATGTCGGGCATTGTGTCCTTTCCAACTTGACAAACTTCCATCTGCAAGGATAGATCAGTGCAACTCTCAAACCTAAGTAATGGGAACTGTTCGTGATTGAGGAGATGGAAACACCAGCCATCTCAAAACTCTGACAATCACACATCATGACTATCCACCCGGTATTCTACATCAGGACACATAAACTCTACCAGGAGCCCAACGAGCACGTCCTATATAGTGCTGCACCTGTACTGCCTCGTATCGAAGTAGAGGAGGACATTGGGTACTTTGTCAAAGACATTTTGAGACACTGCCGCCTTGGGAAAATCACGAAGCATTTAAAGTGGCGGGCCTATGATGTCTTGCAAACAGTTGGGTGTCCACGTCAACCAACAGGACTTTGATTACCAGATTGATGGTTATTTTAGCCATCATCAACCTAGATCTTGTACCGTAGCTAGACACAATGGCTGAAGGGAGGAAATTGCTACGATCCTGATGTACAGTGGTCCCTCCAATTTACACATGGGCATTTCTGACGTTAAATTCATGGCCGACCACGTGTCGACCTCAATAATTTCCCCCGTTGATCGAAGAAGCTTTGGCCACCTGTCCTGATCTCCAATATTTTGCTCAAGAAGGTTCTAGCATGACCACCTTCTAGAAGTTTCAAAATAACTATCATGAGCTGTATCAACATGCGAAAATATTTGGATGACTTCTTCATGGTGCTAGATCTTTGTAGAGACATACCCTAATATTATTGAAACTTATATTATTTTAACCTTCAAAATTGTTGGCATAATTTCTTAAAGGAGCCAGTCAAGTGCCGTGTCACATGGGTCTTCGGACTCAAGCATCCAAGACCCCAAGTAAGCCTTATTCTTGTTTCCGCTTTTGTACATATGCACCTAATGGTTTTGACAATTGTCATCAAAGTACACGTAATAATCATAATTTAACCAGGTGTTTAAGTTCCTTTAACCATTTTCTGCCCTATACCATTTTTGTTCCACCAGGCACCACACTTTGGCCTAAAGTTCCCACTTTTCCACAGGCAAAAAAAAAGATTTGAAACGTAGGAGTTTTACTTCAAGTCTGGAAAATGGAAACCTGTGTAATGTAGAACTCGACACAAACTGTACTTTGATGACAAGTGTGGATTGTTACACTTAGACCAATGTATATGGTTCACATACAGACGGTTCAGAGTAAAATAATACTTGAGGAATATGGACACGTGAATAGATCATCAACAGTAGTTAGTGTATGTTTATGAAAAGTGTTAGAAATATCGAGTGCATACATATATGTAGCATGCCAGTGCCACGCCGACCGGTCGAAGGAGCCGCGTGGCTCGAGCGGGGTCACCTGGGGCTGTGGACGGTGAGATGGGATGGCTTGAGGGTCGGAGATCCTCAAGCACCGCGGTTTCGGCCTAGTCAGCCAAGGCTTCCGTCGAATCCGTTGCAATACAATAACAAAAACAAGAATGAGGTATAATTAACTTTTAGAGGTGCTCAATTCAAATGATGCAAGGATGTTACTATACTAGTATTTAAAAGATGGGGCTGCTTTTTGAAAAACCATGAAGACAAAATGAGGTAAGGGTAGGGGTGTTTAACAATAAGATAGATTAGCGGGGGTCCTTTGGACACAAGGGGAAAATAGTGTTTTATCTATGAATATGAACTCCACTCCTACTATGCGTAATATGTCTGAAGTTTGATGTTTGAACTTTGACATTTTCAAGTCCATCGAGCTAATCAATCGGGGCGCATGCTTCGTTTTCGTGTTGCCACATTATGGAGAGGGAGCCACATCTTGCCAGGTCCACTCGTGTTGCCATGTGTCTTTTGGATTTAAAGCATATGTCTGTTGCACTGTCATAATGCGCCGTTGTTATTCACATAAGTTGTTGCTTACAACCGTACCTGCTCCTCCACTAATCTAGCCCATCAAGCCCATCAATTTGGAAGACTATGAGGACCACATTTAATACCTGGCCATCCAAACAAAGGTATGTCCGATGGTTCCAAGTGCAAGCCTGGACGCCCTCCACATCTTGGGGACATTCACGCTTTCACACGCATCCCCATTCTAGCAAATCTTCACCGGTGACCACTGCCCCCGCCCAGGGGCTGCTGGTTGTCCTCGATTTAGGTGACGAACACAAAGAAATGGAGGGCGACATTAACGAGGAGCTTATAAAGGAAGCTTCCAAGGAAGGTTTGAAGGAACCTGCCTCTAAGGCCAAGCTTGTCTAGCAGGACTGGTTCATGGAAGGACACGTGCGAATCAGTCACGCCGGTGTTTCATACAAAAAGTATGCAACCATTGGCAACACCTTCCGATTCCTGCAGACCGCGCATCGATAGCCGAACGGTACATGCGTCTACGATGACCTACATGACACAGCCATCAAGCAATGGTACCGTCCGGAAAAGACACATGAGCTGCTTGAATGCTTCAAGCGTGCCATGCAGCTCAGCCCCAAGACACCCATCCGTGTCGGTGAATCCAAGACCGAATGGGTACATGGTGGTCGAGGGCACCCTAGATACTTTGCAGTTGCTCCAGAGCTGAAGACCTGCATCAAGGATAAGCTTCAATGCATGCAAACCCATGGCACTGCCCTGAACGCGAACATTGTTAAAGAGACCATGCTCCATGTGGAGAAGGGCGACGACATTATGGAGTTGGATGGGAAACCATTTTAGTAGCTGTTTTCAACATCATTCTGCCGGAATTTTTTTCCGACGTGAGCTGCATTGGAGTTGGCGTCGTGCAATATCAGCACCACAATGCATCCCTCCCGATTGGGCTACGCATTGCAAAGCCATGTTCACCCGCGTTGGCGTCCTATGCAGTCTGTACAAAAATTAAGAGGCTTTTGTTGTCAATGCCAACCACACAAGAGTCCAGCTCATCTTGAGCCCAAAATCCACGTACTCACCTCTCGGTGCAAAGAACGTTCTCGTGTTTAACAGAGATGACAAAAGAAGCATCACATTGATCATCGGCACCATCATGGCAGGCGATGCTGCCGTGTCACGTGATTTGGGCCAGGGCCACTTACCATTGCCATGCCAACGACGTGCATACAAAGAAGGCGCAACAACAGTATGGCAGGCCATACACGCATACCCAGAACCACGGGGCGAACAGAGAAACGACAAAATACCGGCTTGGAAACATGTTGGACCCCTGGTATACACGTATATGCGCCAATTTGGACATGGATTGTGGCAAGACACTTGTTCTCATCATCCTCGATGCATAGAAGTTGCATGAATCGGGCACTTTTCAGGCATTGACATCAGCTTTGCCCATGGGAACTCCACGTTTCCGTGGACAAAGCTAGTGTACATCCCTGGAGATTGCACTAGCAGAATGCAACCTTACAATGTGGGGCTATAGAAGTCCCTCAAGGAAGCTGAAGGAGAAATATTATTTGTTCATAATTGAGACATTGCTTGAACATTCGTAGGTGGATTGGGCATGAAACTCGTCAAGGAAGCTGCTGCTGGATGGCTCCTAGATGCATGGCTTGCAGTGTCTAATTGCCTTGAACTAATCAAGCATGCATGGACTACTACAGGTTTTGACACAATTCTAAAGGAGTTAAAGCAAGATGTAGCTAGTGACATGGTGACATTCCTCTGAAACCACATGGTGAACGAGTATGAGGAGTGCTCTTTCAACATCCTCGCTAGTGTATATGTTTCATGTCATGTGCATGCAGGTTTCTTACTAAGTGATTGCTTCTGCTCCATGTTGTGTCTCCTCTGTCGCATGATGATGTCACGTGTACGTGCATCAGTGAGTACGACCGACGGCAATGTCGTTTCACTTTGCAAATGAGCCGTCAGACTGAACCGGGCGTCAAAGACACATGAACAACCAAAAGCACAGATAAAAAAAAAGGCCTGGGAACCAATTAGGGAAAAACACCAAAAAAGGATGCCGGTTAGGTTCAAAACCAAAAACATTGGCAACAACATACAAAAAATCTCTTACATACTAGTTCGACAGATTGGTTTTGATCGGATTTTATCCGAATCTGAACTTACGAATCCAAATATGTTCCAATTTGACGTTAATAGTTTTGATTCAAATCTGATCAAATCCAATAATTGTGGTGGAATGATGAAATCTAACCCAACTCTGAACTAAGGACTCAGACTGTAGTTTGGATTGGATTTGAGCCGGATAGTTTTGATGAGTTTGGATTCAGTTTGGGTAAAAACAATTATGCGTGTTCCTTTCCACCGAGCTCCATGTTGAATTTATTGGATGGGGGAATATACACTTTTATAAGCTGAGAGTTTGCATGATACTTAGACAAAGTAGAATCAAATGCAACCCAACCTTTCAGACAAAGAAACGAATCTGACCCGACATGATCTAAAATTTGACGTGATCCAGCCTGACACCGCTTTGGACTTGTTTCGGACCGGATTTGTCGGATCTAAAAATATCATATCTGGAATTTTATCTGATGTAACAGCCTTGGAGTGATGCTTGCGATGCCACGTCATGAGAGGTTGCTTTGAGAAACCTTGCCAAATACTCTGAGGATTTTAAGGACTTCAAGGGGCTCTTTAAAGATTTATAGCGATGTCGATAAGCTGATTGAAAATAGTACAAGAAAGTTACGTTTTGTCATAGTTATGACGAAACATCTTGAAAGTTTCCAACTCTTTCATAACCATCTGAAACGCAACACCAGATGTCAAAGCAATCTGCCAAAACTCCCTTGGTCAAACAGCGGAAAATTATGGACATCAACGTCTGGTGGGCCATGGATGTAAGGAAAAAAATTCCCACATGCGGAACTAGTGACTCATATACATCAACAATCAACACTTCTTCTACTCCTACCCATTATTTTCCAAAGCGTCGTGAGCGTTTATCAATATCGAATGAACCAGCACTCGATTTGTTGACCATTGTCTTGTATGTTGGCATTGGGCACAAAGTTGTTGTGCAAAACGGTGTAGCCCTGCCACTAAAAACGATACTCAATAACTGTTTGTTATGAGTGGTGTTTCAAAAAATCTCTGACCACATGCTCCGTACCCTCGTTTCCTTCCACAGGTGGTGGCTGGAGTAGGCCTTGTTGGGGTCTTCATTGATCATGCTTTCCGATATGTTGAGATTAATGAAGACATGTGTCCGCATCACTTCACTTGAGCACAACCCAAACCACTTGAATCTTAGCTTTGTGAAATCCTGTTCTCGTAGTTCACATTGGTCGAGCTTAGTTGGATGTGACCAACGACTTCCTAGTTCATGTCTATCCGATGCGCATTAGTTGTTTTCTCGATCGTTGCTCTGATATTTGCAAGCCTCTAGCAAGTGTTATCCTAGGTGCTTTGGAAGTCTCACCGCTGGATATTGACTGCTGGTTTGCTGCTTAAGCTATCTATACTTGCCAGATTTCGGGCAGTTTTGTAAGAGAACGCGATCCGAGGATCGCCATGTGCATGACTCCACACATGAGTATGTGGTATGAAAACCAAATGAAACAAGATTAGCCCAGTTCTATAGTAGCTTGAAGGAAACCGTTACACTGGTATCAAAGGAGGATCATCTGGTTTTGAATCCCACGATGCTGCCTGTATGTCATACCATGGTGCCTATAAGTACGCATGGGAAATTTTCATCTTTGAGACACGTGTCTCACGTGCTGATGGAAGCCTACTTGTCACGACTTAATTTTGGCGAGCTATGAGACGAGAGGTTGTTCCAAGGAACTTGGCCTCGCATCAAGAGAGAGTGTCAATACTGGTTTTTGAGGATCACAGAGGGCCTGGACACCCCGTGACATGGAGCCTTAATCTACACCGAGGACGTTATCAGGGGACTTAGTGACAATTTTTTCTGCCATATTGGATGAGCTTTGATGCGATACTCGTGGTTGCCAGCTGGCTCTTGAAGATGGAGTGCTTCATTTCGAGATTAAAAAAGTCACCGTCGAGGAAAAAATACGACTTTTTCTACATAACGTCGTCAAACTACATGACGTCTACTCCTCCATCACAGGTGACAGCTTTTTGTAGGGAACTCAAGGCAAGTGCAAGGGCCATATCCGATTCCTGTGCCTAAATCCACAAGGAGAGTAACCACTGTCCTAGGGGGCCCCAGAGGTAAACCAATGATAGCAAGGCATTTTATTATTTTCCCATGGTAGTGTTTGTGGGTGAGGGCTATTTCAACCCGATCGTGACACACATGCCCCTGTTTGTGAATTTCTAAGGGTAGAGAGAACAAACAAAGCAAAAAAATTGGCAAAAAAAATCAATCTTCCCAAAATAAACGATGTAAAAAAATGTTGAACATGACGATAGCTCGAGAAGATGCCAATTCATGTAATGTTCCCTATTCGAATGGAATGGATGACATTATGGCCGGGTTTGATACATTGGGAATTTTACTCCTCTTTTCACGTCCATCGAAGACTAGTAACCTTCATACGGTTTGTTTCAGGTGATAGTGGAATGTGGGGATGAGTTCCGCAAAGCCGAGGATGTATGAAAGAATCGGTGTTCCTAAACACTATATACTTGTAAGGGTATCTTGCATTTGATTGGAACAAGATAACGACCTGAATGCAACTATGGTGTATTTATAACGTAACCGGACGGAAATTACGATGCAATTAAAGTGCAAGTAGAGTGGAAATACATCGTCATTAAATGGACATAGAACACATGTCGAGCGCAGCTATAGTGCAGCAATATCACGTAAACATTGTATGAAAGGTATCCACTTTTCATTTTTCATCCCTTCCATGTTTTATTTTCGTTAACCTTCGTCTCATTCACATTGGCTGTATTCCATCCCGTAGTGGTTCTTTCGGGGTGTGCCCCTCCTAGTTTCTCCAATAATCCATCTCCTGCGATTGTACCCACCTACACCAACAACAAACAAGCAAGAGAATTTATCGGCAACAGGGACCATCTCTCGAGACACCATGGCCATATTTGAAATAGAAACTTGGTGCACCCAACGGACAACACAAAACCGACAAATTGTTACCTCCTCGCTGGTATAAACCAAATAAACTGACAACAACAAAATAAAACCAAGAAAATTTAGGGGACTGCGTCATGTACCTCTTCCACCGCAAACAACACCACGAAACGACTATATGAGGAACCCAATGAATTGTTTGCTTCAGGCCTTGGTTGTGTGGTGGCCCAAGGGTGCAATGTGATAGAGTCACAGGCTGATGGTATTGGGACTTGCGTCCATGACTGGTGGCCGAAATGAGTTGGACAACCATCTTTGGTGAAATGTACATGATGGCTAATATGTATTGACACACCTAGTCTTACCTGGTGCAGCAGGCAAGTCCCCCATACCCTACTGCTATTGGATTTCAACGAATATAAACTTGCGAATTATAAAATCTATGAATTAGACAATATTTTTGAGGTTTTAATTATTTTGGTAGTCCTTAGAGGCCGAACCTGTATAAAATGGTACCTTTATTTCAACGTTTCATACGGTAAAGGACACAATCAAGTTCTTAAACCCCTTAGAATTTCACATCAAAATTGAGTTCAATTATTTATATGGTACGTGGAATTCATTGAACGGAAAAATGTATCACATCCAATCAACCTAGAAAGGATTAATATCGAAATACGAGAGCAGCGGGGTAGCTCTTCCCTCTCTACCTACAACAGGAGGGGCCCATGGTGCACAAAGAACGACAGAGATGGTCGTCCGTTCCTTGTGAGCGAGAGAGTCCACAGCAGCATCAACGAAGCTCCGAAAGAGCACGTCTTAGCCACCATAATCGACGCATTTGCATGCATACCATCGACAAATAGACAGACAAATAACGATTTTCACACGTGGGACGAGGAATTTCTCTCCGTTGCCCATAGAGGTTGATAAAGGAACGTCCCCGGACTGCCCGCACCAACGGCCACATTGATTAGTTGATGTCATCCATAACATCCGGCAACAACGGGATTGGTCAACCTTAACGAGCAGCCGCCAGCGTGGCTAATGCCAGACTAGCAAGCGATACATTGCCAACTCTAGAATAAAACTGGTGTTTGAACACTAAAGAAGTTGCAAATAACAACACCATGTCCGGGGAACAAGTAAATGACATAGTAGAACAATACCCCCTTATTGACAACCGCAAAATGCGGGATGCATTTCACAACGTTTTGTTAAGCAAAATGCACCTTGACAACATTCTGTTACATCTCAGCAGTCTTTCAATCACCACAGGCACGACATGAACATAGTGATTGGTGATGACATTATCTTACGCTTCATATAAAACGGTGTGCAAATTTCTCATTCAACAAACATAATAATTATGCCGTAGCCACATGATTATATATTCAACAATATGCCGGACACAGGTTTCATTTTACAATATGCATGGATTTTCTGTTCAGAATGTTGGGTGCGCTTGATATGGTATTTTAATGTCTGTAGTGTTTAGATACGTCTTTTTTCATGATCAAATCGTCGAGACCTCAGATTTTTGTGCACGCTTGCGAGGATATTTCGGCTATTTCGCCCATCCAACCAACCGCAAAAGAGTGTGTCGTGAATCGAGAGAGTGGAACGTCCGATGTGCGCTGAGGGTAAGTTTGGATTCGACCGAGTTCATCCGATCCGAGTCGACGAACGGAGCCGCAGTCGGATTTTTATGTTGGAGTCGGATTCCGAGTCGACTCCCTCGCAGACGGGCTCGTCTACTCGATACGGCCTCGTCAGAGTCTGGGCAGGCGATAAAATATCCTTAAACAGTCCACTAGGCGCCGACGTGGACCATGTAGAGCGATCACGGCAGGCATTGCAAGTCATCGCTCCAGGTGCAGAGATATCGTGGACAAGACAGAAGAAATAGCCAAACAG
>SZWC01032254.1:0-21318 GCA_023375785.1 Penium margaritaceum | reverse complement strand
GCACAACTCTTGCACAACTCTCGCACAACTCTGGCACAATTTTGGCACAACTCTGGCACAACTCTGGCACGAGTTTGGCACAACTCTGGCACAACTCTGGCACAACTCTGGCACAACTCTGGCAGAACTCTGGCACACCTTTGGCACAACTCTGGCACAACCCTGGCACAAATCTGGCACACCTCTGGCACAACTCTGGCATAACTCTAGGGCAACTCTTGCACAACTCTAGCACAACTTTGGAACACCTATGGCACAACTCTTGCACAAATCTGGCACAACACTGGGACAACTCTGGCACAACTGTGGCACAAATCTAGCACAACAATGGCACAACTCTAACACAACTCTAGCAGAACTCTGGCACAATTCTGGCACGTCTGTGGTACAACTCTGGCACAACTCTGGCACAACTCTGGCACAACTCTGGCACAACTCTAGCACAACTTGGGCACAACTCTGGCACAACTCTGGCACAACTCTGGTACAACTCTGGCACAACTCTGGCACAACTCTGGTAAAACTCTGGCACAACTCTGGCACAACTCTGGCACAACTCTAGCACAACTCTGGCACAACTCTAGCACAACTCTAGCACAACTCTGGCACAACTCTAGCACAACTATGGCACAACTCTGGCACAACTCTGGGACAACTCTCGCACAACTCTAGCACAACTCTGGCACAACTCTAGCACAACTATGGCACAACTCTGGCACAACTCTGGGACAACTCTCGCACAACTCTAGCACAACTCTGGCACAACTCTAGCACAACTATGGCACAACTCTGGCACAACTCTGGGACAACTCTCGCACAACTCTAGCACAACTCTGGCACAACTCTAGCACAACTATGGCACAACTCTGGCACAACTCTGGGACAACTCTCGCACAACTCTAGCACAACTCTGGCACAACTCTAGCACAACTATGGCACAACTCTGGCACAACTCTGGGACAACTCTCGCACAACTCTAGCACAACTCTGGCACAACTCTAGCACAACTATGGCACAACTCTGGCACAACTCTGGGACAACTCTCGCACAACTCTAGCACAACTCTGGCACAACTCTAGCACAACTATGGCACAACTCTGGCACAACTCTGGGACAACTCTCGCACAACTCTAGCACAACTCTGGCACAACTCTAGCACAACTATGGCACAACTCTGGCACAACTCTGGGACAACTCTCGCACAACTCTAGCACAACTCTGGCACAACTCTAGCACAACTATGGCACAACTCTGGCACAACTCTGGGACAACTCTCGCACAACTCTAGCACAACTCTGGCACAACTCTAGCACAACTATGGCACAACTCTGGCACAACTCTGGGACAACTCTCGCACAACTCTAGCACAACTCTGGCACAACTCTAGCACAACTATGGCACAACTCTGGCACAACTCTGGGACAACTCTCGCACAACTCTAGCACAACTCTGGCACAACTCTAGCACAACTATGGCACAACTCTGGCACAACTCTGGGACAACTCTCGCACAACTCTAGCACAACTCTGGCACAACTCTAGCACAACTATGGCACAACTCTGGCACAACTCTGGGACAACTCTCGCACAACTCTAGCACAACTCTGGCACAACTCTAGCACAACTATGGCACAACTCTGGCACAACTCTGGGACAACTCTCGCACAACTCTAGCACAACTCTGGCACAACTCTAGCACAACTATGGCACAACTCTGGCACAACTCTGGGACAACTCTCGCACAACTCTAGCACAACTCTGGCACAACTCTAGCACAACTATGGCACAACTCTGGCACAACTCTGGGACAACTCTCGCACAACTCTAGCACAACTCTGGCACAACTCTAGCACAACTATGGCACAACTCTGGCACAACTCTGGGACAACTCTCGCACAACTCTAGCACAACTCTGGCACAACTCTAGCACAACTATGGCACAACTCTGGCACAACTCTGGGACAACTCTCGCACAACTCTAGCACAACTCTGGCACAACTCTAGCACAACTATGGCACAACTCTGGCACAACTCTGGGACAACTCTCGCACAACTCTAGCACAACTCTGGCACAACTCTAGCACAACTATGGCACAACTCTGGCACAACTCTGGGACAACTCTCGCACAACTCTAGCACAACTCTGGCACAACTCTAGCACAACTATGGCACAACTCTGGCACAACTCTGGGACAACTCTCGCACAACTCTAGCACAACTCTGGCACAACTCTAGCACAACTATGGCACAACTCTGGCACAACTCTGGGACAACTCTCGCACAACTCTAGCACAACTCTGGCACAACTCTAGCACAACTATGGCACAACTCTGGCACAACTCTGGGACAACTCTCGCACAACTCTAGCACAACTCTGGCACAACTCTAGCACAACTATGGCACAACTCTGGCACAACTCTGGGACAACTCTCGCACAACTCTAGCACAACTCTGGCACAACTCTAGCACAACTATGGCACAACTCTGGCACAACTCTGGGACAACTCTCGCACAACTCTAGCACAACTCTGGCACAACTCTAGCACAACTATGGCACAACTCTGGCACAACTCTGGGACAACTCTCGCACAACTCTAGCACAACTCTGGCACAACTCTAGCACAACTATGGCACAACTCTGGCACAACTCTGGGACAACTCTCGCACAACTCTAGCACAACTCTGGCACAACTCTAGCACAACTATGGCACAACTCTGGCACAACTCTGGGACAACTCTCGCACAACTCTAGCACAACTCTGGCACAACTCTAGCACAACTATGGCACAACTCTGGCACAACTCTGGGACAACTCTCGCACAACTCTAGCACAACTCTGGCACAACTCTAGCACAACTATGGCACAACTCTGGCACAACTCTGGGACAACTCTCGCACAACTCTAGCACAACTCTGGCACAACTCTAGCACAACTATGGCACAACTCTGGCACAACTCTGGGACAACTCTCGCACAACTCTAGCACAACTCTGGCACAACTCTAGCACAACTATGGCACAACTCTGGCACAACTCTGGGACAACTCTCGCACAACTCTAGCACAACTCTGGCACAACTCTAGCACAACTATGGCACAACTCTGGCACAACTCTGGGACAACTCTCGCACAACTCTAGCACAACTCTGGCACAACTCTAGCACAACTATGGCACAACTCTGGCACAACTCTGGGACAACTCTCGCACAACTCTAGCACAACTCTGGCACAACTCTAGCACAACTATGGCACAACTCTGGCACAACTCTGGGACAACTCTCGCACAACTCTAGCACAACTCTGGCACAACTCTAGCACAACTATGGCACAACTCTGGCACAACTCTGGGACAACTCTCGCACAACTCTAGCACAACTCTGGCACAACTCTAGCACAACTATGGCACAACTCTGGCACAACTCTGGGACAACTCTCGCACAACTCTAGCACAACTCTGGCACAACTCTAGCACAACTATGGCACAACTCTGGCACAACTCTGGGACAACTCTCGCACAACTCTAGCACAACTCTGGCACAACTCTAGCACAACTATGGCACAACTCTGGCACAACTCTGGGACAACTCTCGCACAACTCTAGCACAACTCTGGCACAACTCTAGCACAACTATGGCACAACTCTGGCACAACTCTGGGACAACTCTCGCACAACTCTAGCACAACTCTGGCACAACTCTAGCACAACTATGGCACAACTCTGGCACAACTCTGGGACAACTCTCGCACAACTCTAGCACAACTCTGGCACAACTCTAGCACAACTATGGCACAACTCTGGCACAACTCTGGGACAACTCTCGCACAACTCTAGCACAACTCTGGCACAACTCTAGCACAACTATGGCACAACTCTGGCACAACTCTGGGACAACTCTCGCACAACTCTAGCACAACTCTGGCACAACTCTAGCACAACTATGGCACAACTCTGGCACAACTCTGGGACAACTCTCGCACAACTCTAGCACAACTCTGGCACAACTCTAGCACAACTATGGCACAACTCTGGCACAACTCTGGGACAACTCTCGCACAACTCTAGCACAACTCTGGCACAACTCTAGCACAACTATGGCACAACTCTGGCACAACTCTGGGACAACTCTCGCACAACTCTAGCACAACTCTGGCACAACTCTAGCACAACTATGGCACAACTCTGGCACAACTCTGGGACAACTCTCGCACAACTCTAGCACAACTCTGGCACAACTCTAGCACAACTATGGCACAACTCTGGCACAACTCTGGGACAACTCTCGCACAACTCTAGCACAACTCTGGCACAACTCTAGCACAACTATGGCACAACTCTGGCACAACTCTGGGACAACTCTCGCACAACTCTAGCACAACTCTGGCACAACTCTAGCACAACTATGGCACAACTCTGGCACAACTCTGGGACAACTCTCGCACAACTCTAGCACAACTCTGGCACAACTCTAGCACAACTATGGCACAACTCTGGCACAACTCTGGGACAACTCTCGCACAACTCTAGCACAACTCTGGCACAACTCTAGCACAACTATGGCACAACTCTGGCACAACTCTGGGACAACTCTCGCACAACTCTAGCACAACTCTGGCACAACTCTAGCACAACTATGGCACAACTCTGGCACAACTCTGGGACAACTCTCGCACAACTCTAGCACAACTCTGGCACAACTCTAGCACAACTATGGCACAACTCTGGCACAACTCTGGGACAACTCTCGCACAACTCTAGCACAACTCTGGCACAACTCTAGCACAACTATGGCACAACTCTGGCACAACTCTGGGACAACTCTCGCACAACTCTAGCACAACTCTGGCACAACTCTAGCACAACTTGGGCACAACTCTGGCACAACTCTGGTACAACTTTTGCAAATCTCTGGCACAACTCTGCCACAACTCTGGCACAAATCTGGCACAAATCTAGCACAACTCTGGCACAACTCTGGCACAAATGTGGCACAACCCTGGCACAACTCCGGCACAACTCTGGCACAACTCTGGAACAATTCTCGAACAAATCTGGCAGAACTCTAGCACAACTCTGACACAACTCTGGCACAACTCTGGTACAACTCTGGCACAACCCTGGCACAACTTTGGCATAACTCTGGCACAAATGTGGCACGACTCTGGCACAACTCTGGCACAACTCTGGCACAACTCTCGCACAACTCTGGCACAATTCTGGCACAACTATGGCTCAACTCTGGGACACCTCTGGCACAACTCCGGCACAACTCTGCCACAGCTCTGCTACAACTCTGGCACAACTATGGCACAACTCTTGCACAACTCTAGCACAACTCGGGCACAACTCTGACACAACTCTGGCACAACTCTGGCACAGCTCTGGCATAACTCTGGCACACCTCTGGCACAACTCTGCCACAACTCTGGCACGACTATGGCACAACTATGGCACAACTATCGCACAACTCAGGCACAACACTGGCACAACTCTGGCACAACTCTGCTACATATCTTGCACAACTCTGGCACAACTATGGCACGACTCTGGCACAACTATGGCACAACACTGAAACTAGTGCACACCTATGGCACAACTCTGGCATAACTCTGGCACAACTCCGGCAAAACTCTGCCAGAACTCTGCCACAACTCTGGCACAAATGTGGCACGACTCTGGCACAACTCGGCACAACTCTGGCACGACTTTGGCAGAACTGTGGCACAACTCCGACACAACTCTGGCATTACGCTGGTAGAACTCTGGCACAAATGTGGCACGACTCTGGCACAACTCGGCACAACTCTGGCACGACTTTGGCAGAACTGTGGCACAACTCCGACACAACTCTGGCATTACGCTGGTAGAACTCTGGCACAAATGTGGCACGACTCTGGCACAACTCGGCACAACTCTGGCACGACTTTGGCAGAACTGTGGCACAACTCCGACACAACTCTGGCATTACGCTGGTAGAACTCTGGCACAAATGTGGCACGACTCTGGCACAACTCGGCACAACTCTGGCACGACTTTGGCAGAACTGTGGCACAACTCCGACACAACTCTGGCATTACGCTGGTAGAACTCTGGCACAAATGTGGCACGACTCTGGCACAACTCGGCACAACTCTGGCACGACTTTGGCAGAACTGTGGCACAACTCCGACACAACTCTGGCATTACGCTGGTAGAACTCTGGCACAAATGTGGCACGACTCTGGCACAACTCGGCACAACTCTGGCACGACTTTGGCAGAACTGTGGCACAACTCCGACACAACTCTGGCATTACGCTGGTAGAACTCTGGCACAAATGTGGCACGACTCTGGCACAACTCGGCACAACTCTGGCACGACTTTGGCAGAACTGTGGCACAACTCCGACACAACTCTGGCATTACGCTGGTAGAACTCTGGCACAAATGTGGCACGACTCTGGCACAACTCGGCACAACTCTGGCACGACTTTGGCAGAACTGTGGCACAACTCCGACACAACTCTGGCATTACGCTGGTAGAACTCTGGCACAAATGTGGCACGACTCTGGCACAACTCGGCACAACTCTGGCACGACTTTGGCAGAACTGTGGCACAACTCCGACACAACTCTGGCATTACGCTGGTAGAACTCTGGCACAAATGTGGCACGACTCTGGCACAACTCGGCACAACTCTGGCACGACTTTGGCAGAACTGTGGCACAACTCCGACACAACTCTGGCATTACGCTGGTAGAACTCTGGCACAAATGTGGCACGACTCTGGCACAACTCGGCACAACTCTGGCACGACTTTGGCAGAACTGTGGCACAACTCCGACACAACTCTGGCATTACGCTGGTAGAACTCTGGCACAAATGTGGCACGACTCTGGCACAACTCGGCACAACTCTGGCACGACTTTGGCAGAACTGTGGCACAACTCCGACACAACTCTGGCATTACGCTGGTAGAACTCTGGCACAAATGTGGCACGACTCTGGCACAACTCGGCACAACTCTGGCACGACTTTGGCAGAACTGTGGCACAACTCCGACACAACTCTGGCATTACGCTGGTAGAACTCTGGCACAAATGTGGCACGACTCTGGCACAACTCGGCACAACTCTGGCACGACTTTGGCAGAACTGTGGCACAACTCCGACACAACTCTGGCATTACGCTGGTAGAACTCTGGCACAAATGTGGCACGACTCTGGCACAACTCGGCACAACTCTGGCACGACTTTGGCAGAACTGTGGCACAACTCCGACACAACTCTGGCATTACGCTGGTAGAACTCTGGCACAAATGTGGCACGACTCTGGCACAACTCGGCACAACTCTGGCACGACTTTGGCAGAACTGTGGCACAACTCCGACACAACTCTGGCATTACGCTGGTAGAACTCTGGCACAAATGTGGCACGACTCTGGCACAACTCGGCACAACTCTGGCACGACTTTGGCAGAACTGTGGCACAACTCCGACACAACTCTGGCATTACGCTGGTAGAACTCTGGCACAAATGTGGCACGACTCTGGCACAACTCGGCACAACTCTGGCACGACTTTGGCAGAACTGTGGCACAACTCCGACACAACTCTGGCATTACGCTGGTAGAACTCTGGCACAAATGTGGCACGACTCTGGCACAACTCGGCACAACTCTGGCACGACTTTGGCAGAACTGTGGCACAACTCCGACACAACTCTGGCATTACGCTGGTAGAACTCTGGCACAAATGTGGCACGACTCTGGCACAACTCGGCACAACTCTGGCACGACTTTGGCAGAACTGTGGCACAACTCCGACACAACTCTGGCATTACGCTGGTAGAACTCTGGCACAAATGTGGCACGACTCTGGCACAACTCGGCACAACTCTGGCACGACTTTGGCAGAACTGTGGCACAACTCCGGCACAACTCTGCCACGACTCTGGTACAACTCTGGTACAACTTTGGCACAACATTGGCACAACGCTGGCACAACTCCGGGACAACTCTGGCACAACTCTGGCATAACTCTGGCACAAATCTGGCACAACTCTGGCACAACTCTGGTACAACTTTTGCAAAACTCTGGCACAACTCTGGCACAACTCTGGCACAACTCTGGCACAAATCTAGCACAACTCTGGCACAACTCTGGCATAACTCTGGCACAAATGTGGCACAACTCTGGCACAACTCTGGCACAACTGTGGCACAACTCTGGCACAACTCTGGAACAATTCTGGCACAACTCTGGCAGACCTCTAGCACAACTCTGACACAACTCTGGCACATTTTTGGTACAACTCTGGCACAACTCTGGCACAACTCTGGCATAACTCTGGCACTGTTGGCTCTAGTGGGTGTGGAGGCACCCTCAAGGATGCCTAGCTGTCACTGAAGCACGTTACAAGTGTTTTGGGCAGCCAATGGACACCAATGGTGAAGAGTGTGGAGCACAAGGATCATGGATGTGAGTGGGCAGAATACGTCGCATTCAGTAGAACTGAATCGAAACATGTTTCTGTTACTGAGAATAGTGAGATTATATCAGATCCTTATAGCCTGTGATCTAAGCTTTCCAACGCATCCAAGCATGCCCAAAACAGAGCAGTAGAGCCCCTGCTACGGCCGTCGAAGTAACCCTTGGTGGAGCCGCCCACCTTGCCTTGCACGCTAGGCAATGGGAGGCGCTTCGACGATGACCCGTCGCAGCGCCTTTCCTCGCCCAGAAGTCAAGGAGAAGTTCATCCTGGTCAAGGAGAATCTTCTGGTTGCTTCGTTTATGGCCCTTGTGCATTTGGGGGTCGTTGGAGACGAACTCAGATCACTGGTGGTGGATTATCCCGCCACCCATGGCGGGTACCAGATTCCACCCCCCAACACCCGAATTTCGGGCTAGGCTAACTTTCTGAATACTCACTCAAATCGGGCGATTCAAAGCTCGATCCTGCATAGAAAAATCCAAGGAATCCAAATCTAAAGTCAGATCAGGTATTCGACCACTCCTCAGCGGTTGAACCAGGGAGTACGATCAACGGCAATCATGGCAAGGGGCACACCATGTCAACAATCTCCCCCTTGCACCGCAGCCTTGATGCCCTGTCCTTGGGACCTGTAACATTTTAATCCTCACGACGCAGACCGAGCTCCATGCAGCTCGCGTCGTGCCTGTCCTTGGGCTGTGCCTTGGTCATGGCATCGGCGAGCATGCGGTTAGTGCCACAATGCACAATAGCCGTATCTCCCTTCGCCACCAAGTCCCGCGCGTAGTGATGCCGGATCTCAATGTGCTTGGTCCTCCTGTGCAGCACCGGGTTTTGGGTAAGGCTCATGGTACTCATGTTGTCGACATTGAGTACCGTTGGCTTTCTTTGCGGTACGCCGATCTCCTTTAGCAGCAGCCGCAGCCACACCGCCTCCTTTGCCGCTTCCGCAAGTGCGATGTACTCCGCTTCGGTGCTAGACAGTGCCACACAGTCCTGCTTCCTGCTTGCCCATGAAACTGCTGCACCACCAAGCATAAACACGTACCCCGATGTCGATTTTCTGTCATCCACATCACCAGCCCAGTCGGCATCGGAGTAGCCGACCAACTCGAGGGAGTCGTCACGCGCTCCCCATCCAAACACGAGCCACGACTGTTTTGTCGCCTTGAGATAGCGGAGGATCTGCTTCATCGCTTGCCAATGCAGCGGCCCGGGGTCAGCCACGTAGCGGCTCACTTGGCCCTCCGCGAAGGCCAGGTCGGGCCGCGTCGCCACCATGGCGTACATGATGCTCCCCACAGCGGACTGGTATGGCACACCTGCCATCTCCTCCTTCTCCTCATTCGTGCTCGGCCCAGTGCTCGAGCTCAGCTCACATGTGGTGGTCATGGGTGTGCCGATGGGGTTGCACTCCTCCATGTTGTAGCGGCGGAGCACCTCTTGCACGTACTTTGCNCGCTTGCCAATGCAGCGGCCCGGGGTCAGCCACGTAGCGGCTCACTTGGCCCTCCGCGAAGGCCAGGTCGGGCCGCGTCGCCACCATGGCGTACATGATGCTCCCCACAGCGGACTGGTATGGCACACCTGCCATCTCCTCCTTCTCCTCATTCGTGCTCGGCCCCATGCTCGAGCTCAGCTCACATGTGGTGGTCATGGATGTGCCGATGGGGTTGCACTCCTCCATGTTGTAGCGGCGGAGCACCTCTTGCACGTAATTTGCCTGCCCCATCTCCAGCGTGCGTGCCTTGCGGTCCCTCTTGATGGCGACGCCGAGGTAGTACTCAAGCTCGCCCATGTCAGTCATTTTGAACCAACCGCCCAGCTGCCGCTTCAGGTTCACCAACTCCTCCATGTCCGATGACACGAGGATGAGGTCATCCACGTAAAGGACCACGATCTGGTGCAATCCCGGCTGCTTCCGCACATACACGCTGTGATCCACCTCGCAGCGCTTGAAGCCAAGCTCGGCCATGAAGCCGTCCATTTTCAGGTACCACATGAGTGGCGCTTACTTCAGCCCATAGAGCGCCTTGCGAAGCCGGCACACCTTCCCCGGCGGCGCGTCCACCCCCTCCGGCACCTCCATGTAGACCTCTTTGTCCTCATCGCCGTTGAGGAATGCAGTTTTCACATCCATTTGTTGGACTTCATAGTCGTGCGCCACCGCCACCAAGAGGATGGAGCGGATGGAGGCGAACTTCGCCACCGGTGCAAAGGTTTCATCGTAGTGTTCACCCTTTCGCTGGGCGTACCCCTTCGCGCCCAGCCGCGCCTTGTACCGCTCCACCTTCCCCTCCTTGGTGAGCTTCTTCTTGAAGATCCACTTGGAGCCAATGATTTTCGCACCCTCCGGCTTGTCAATTAGTTGCCAAGTGTCGTTCTCTTCATGGGAGGCGAGCTCGGATTTTATAGCTCCCTCCCACTCAGCCCCATCCTTCCGCTGCAACGCCTCCTTGACAGTCTCGGGCTCCTCTTGCACAAAGAACGCTCAAGCGAGCCCGGTCCAGATGCCCTCCGCGACATCATACCTCTTTGCCGTCCTCCTTGTGCGTCCGCTTCTCCGGGGCTGCTGTTGTTGAGGCTGCTGCTGCTGCTGCCGCTGCTGCTGCTGCTGCTGCCCTCTCGCGGCGCCACTCGCACCGCTGGCCTGCTCCCCCTCTCTCGGGGACCGTGGAGATGCGGGCTCACTCCCCGCCTCCTCGTTCAGCTCCACTGCTGCCGGCACTTTGGACTCATTGTCCGACTCGGCTGAATGAAAATCAGCCGCTCCCACATCGCCCGGATGGTTCTCGCCGGCTGGAGCCAATAGGACGTCACCCTCTTTTGCGTCCTCCGGCGTCTCCCCCTCAAGGAGTGGCGGCCACTCCCCACGCTTGGAGAGACCCGCTTCCTTGTCCGTCCAACGGCTGGCCTCGTCGAACGTGACGTCGTGACTCTTCATGATCTGCTGCCTCCGCGGGTCAAAGAGCCGGTACGCCTTGCTCCCGCTCTCGTACCCAACGAAGATGCACCGGCGAGTCCGCGGGTCCAGCTTGCCCCGCCCCTCCCGTGCCTGCACAACAGCATGTGCAACACAACCAAACGTGCGGAGGTGTACCACAGTTGGCCTCCTCCCGCTCCACACTTCTTGTGGCGTCTTCCACACCTTGGACTCCGCATCCTTTAGCGGCTTCGTCGGCGTCAGATTCATGATGTACGCCGCTGTCCGTGCCGCCTTGCCCCAGTACCACTGCGCGAGGCCGGCATCACTCAACATGGACCGGACCATGTTGAGGATGGTGCGGTTCATCCTCTCGGCGACACCGTTCTGTTGCGGAGAATGTGGCGTAGTTTTCTTCCATGCAATCCCCTTGCTCTTCATCCATGCCGAGCAACCCTCGTACTCCCCACCGTTGTCGCTCCGGAATGCCTTCACCTTCAACTCTGTTTGCCGCTCCACAGTCGCCACGAATTCCTGCATGCACGACAAGATATCACTCTTCCTCTTGATGATGTAGAGGTAGAGCTTGCGGCTGTGATCGTTGATGAAGGTGACGAAGTAGCGCGCCCCACCAATGGAGGGCTCAAATGGTCCGCACACGTCAGTGTGCACCACCTCCAACTTCGCCGACGCTCGCATCCCTTTGCCATTAAACGGCTGCCGTGTCGCCTTGCCGACCACGCACGGCTCACACACGGCATCCTTGGCTGCGTCGAGGCTCTTGACCTCGAGACCCCGCACCAGTTCCTTCTTCGCCATGTCCTTCACTGTTGAGGGAGCAATGTGGCACAACCGGCGATGCCACAGGTCCAGGTCCCCTTCATCCTTTGTCGCGAGGTGAGCGGCGTTGGTCCTTACCGCATCGACAAGAACCTTCGTACGGAGAAGGTACAGGTCCTCCTCCCTCTTGCCACGTGCAATCACCTCGCCATCCCCCTCCTTCCGGATGATGGCCTCTTTCTTGTTGAAGAGCACCTCGAGCCCCTTGTCAGTAAGGCGGCTCACTGACAGCAGGTTTGCCCCAAAGTTGGGCATGTGGAGCACGTCATAGATGGTGCACGGAATGACTTTCCTGTTCACAACCGACTCAATGCGAACATTGCCTTCGCCTGCGGCCAACTCTATTTTGCCGTTGGCCACTGTCATGCGCCGCTCGGTGGCGCCGTAGGTGACGAATGCCGCCTGGTTGCATTGTGTGTGGCGGCCTGATCCGGAGTCGATCACCGTGACTTCCGGATCTGTCAAGTCGGTAGATTCCCTGGCCATCATGGCTTGGACATCCTTCTTTCCGTCCTTCCCGGGCTGGTCCGACTTCTTGTTGGGGCAATCGCGTGCGTAGTGGCCCTGTTTGCCACAATTGTAGCACTCCCCCTTGTTGTCGCCTTTCTTGGTGCCCTGCTTGGCACCCTTCCCCTTCTTGCCTCCCCCTCCACCTTGAGGACGGATGGCATAGGCGGAAGTCGACGTTGTCCCGATCTCTCTCCCACCACGCCGCATCCATTCGTTGCGGACATACTCAGCCACCTTCGGGTATTTCAGCTCATTGGTGGACCAGCCGCCTACAACGGTGATCATGGGACTCCAACTGTCCGGCAAGGCCAGGAGGAGGATCATGGCTTGCAACTGAGGGTCGACCTTCCATCCGGTGGCTACGCACTCTGCAGTGAGGGACTCGATCTGCTGTAGGATCTCCATGATGTCGTCTCCTTCCTTGGCTCGGAGGGTGACGAGCCTCTTGAAGACAAAGAGCTGGTTAGCAAGGTTGGTGGACTGATAGATGGTGCAGAGCTTCTTCCAGGCCTCCGCGGCCTCCGTGCATCCTTGAATCAGTGCGCGCTGCGGAGGAGCTAGCGCTAACACCAACAAAGCAAGCGCCTTCTTGTTGCGCTTCTTGTACTTGTCCACTTCCTCCGACGTCGCGGTGTCCGGAGGCGCGGTCTCTTCACCGTTGACCAGCTCAAGCAGGCCCTTGTCATCAAGGTAGACCTCAAACTGCCACCTCCACAAGGGGAAGCCATTTCCATCAAACTTGAAGACGGCGCCGATGCTCTCTTCCTTGGTCGTTGCCATGGCGCGCGGCGGTAGCGTGAAAGTTGAGGAGCTAGGGTCCTTCTAGGCATGTGGGCCCATAACCCTTTCTTGGCTCTAGTGGGTGTGGAGGCACCCTCAAGGATGCCTAGCTCTCACTGAAGCACGCTACCAGTGTTTGGGGCAGCCAATGGACACCAATGGTGAAGAGTGTGGAGCACAAGGATCACGGATGTGAGTGGGCAGAATACGTCGCAATCAGTAGAACTGAATCGAAACACGTTTTTGTTACTGAGCATAGTGAGATTACATCAGATCCTTATAGCCTGTGATCTAAGCTTTCCAACGCATCCAAGCACGCCAAAAACAGAGTAGTAGAGCCCCTGCTACGGCCGACGAAGTAACCCTTGGTGGAGCCATCCACCTTGCCTTGCACGCTAGGCAATGGGGAGCGCTTCGACGATGACCCATCAAAGCGCCTTTCCTCGCCCAGAAGTCAAGGAGAAGTTCATCCTAGTCAAGGAGAGCCTTCTGGTTGCTTCCTTTATGGAACTGGTGCATTTGGGGGTCGTTGGAGACGAACTCAGATCACTGGTGGTGGATTATCCCGCCACCCATGGCCGGTACCAGATTCCACCCCCCAACACCCGAATTTCGCGCTAGGCTAACTTTCTGAATACTCACTCAAATCGAGCGATTCAAAGCTCGATCCTGCAAAAGAAATCCAAGGCATCCAAGTCTAAAGTCAGATCAGGTATTCGACCACTCCTCAGTGGTCGAACCAGGGAGTACGATCAACGGCACTCATGGCAAGGGGCACACCATAACAACAGGCACAAATGTGGCACAACTCTGGCACAACTCTGGCACGACTCTGGCACAACTCTCGCACAACTCTGGCACAATTCTGGCACAACTATGGCACAACTCTGGGACAACTCTGGCATGACTCTGGCACAACTCTGGCACAACTCTGGCACAACTCCGGCACAACTCTGCGACAGCTCTGCCACAACTCTCGCACAACTATGGCAAAACTCTCGCACAACTCTGGCACAACTCCGGCACAACTCCGGCACAACTCCGGCACAACTCCGGCACAACTCCGGCACAACTCCGGCACAACTCCGGCACAACTCCGGCACAACTCCGGCACAACTCCGGCACAACTCCGGCACAACTCCGGCACAACTCCGGCACAACTCCGGCACAACTCCGGCACAACTCCGGCACAACTCCGGCACAACTCCGGCACAACTCCGGCACAACTCCGGCACAACTCCGGCACAACTCCGGCACAACTCCGGCACAACTCCGGCACAACTCCGGCACAACTCCGGCACAACTCCGGCACAACTCCGGCACAACTCCGGCACAACTCCGGCACAACTCCGGCACAACTCCGGCACAACTCCGGCACAACTCCGGCACAACTCCGGCACAACTCCGGCACAACTCCGGCACAACTCCGGCACAACTCCGGCACAACTCCGGCACAACTCCGGCACAACTCCGGCACAACTCCGGCACAACTCCGGCACAACTCCGGCACAACTCCGGCACAACTCCGGCACAACTCCGGCACAACTCCGGCACAACTCCGGCACAACTCCGGCACAACTCCGGCACAACTCCGGCACAACTCCGGCACAACTCCGGCACAACTCCGGCACAACTCCGGCACAACTCCGGCACAACTCCGGCACAACTCCGGCACAACTCCGGCACAACTCCGGCACAACTCCGGCACAACTCCGGCACAACTCCGGCACAACTCCGGCACAACTCCGGCACAACTCCGGCACAACTCCGGCACAACTCCGGCACAACTCCGGCACAACTCCGGCACAACTCCGGCACAACTCCGGCACAACTCCGGCACAACTCCGGCACAACTCCGGCACAACTCCGGCACAACTCCGGCACAACTCCGGCACAACTCCGGCACAACTCCGGCACAACTCCGGCACAACTCCGGCACAACTCCGGCACAACTCCGGCACAACTCCGGCACAACTCCGGCACAACTCCGGCACAACTCCGGCACAACTCCGGCACAACTCCGGCACAACTCCGGCACAACTCCGGCACAACTCCGGCACAACTCCGGCACAACTCCGGCACAACTCCGGCACAACTCCGGCACAACTCCGGCACAACTCCGGCACAACTCCGGCACAACTCCGGCACAACTCCGGCACAACTCCGGCACAACTCCGGCACAACTCCGGCACAACTCCGGCACAACTCCGGCACAACTCCGGCACAACTCCGGCACAACTCCGGCACAACTCCGGCACAACTCCGGCACAACTCCGGCACAACTCCGGCACAACTCCGGCACAACTCCGGCACAACTCCGGCACAACTCCGGCACAACTCCGGCACAACTCCGGCACAACTCCGGCACAACTCCGGCACAACTCCGGCACAACTCCGGCACAACTCCGGCACAACTCCGGCACAACTCCGGCACAACTCCGGCACAACTCCGGCACAACTCCGGCACAACTCCGGCACAACTCCGGCACAACTCCGGCACAACTCCGGCACAACTCCGGCACAACTCCGGCACAACTCCGGCACAACTCCGGCACAACTCCGGCACAACTCCGGCACAACTCCGGCACAACTCCGGCACAACTCCGGCACAACTCCGGCACAACTCCGGCACAACTCCGGCACAACTCCGGCACAACTCCGGCACAACTCCGGCACAACTCCGGCACAACTCCGGCACAACTCCGGCACAACTCCGGCACAACTCCGGCACAACTCCGGCACAACTCCGGCACAACTCCGGCACAACTCCGGCACAACTCCGGCACAACTCCGGCACAACTCCGGCACAACTCCGGCACAACTCCGGCACAACTCCGGCACAACTCCGGCACAACTCCGGCACAACTCCGGCACAACTCCGGCACAACTCCGGCACAACTCCGGCACAACTCCGGCACAACTCCGGCACAACTCCGGCACAACTCCGGCACAACTCCGGCACAACTCCGGCACAACTCCGGCACAACTCCGGCACAACTCCGGCACAACTCCGGCACAACTCCGGCACAACTCCGGCACAACTCCGGCACAACTCCGGCACAACTCCGGCACAACTCCGGCACAACTCCGGCACAACTCCGGCACAACTCCGGCACAACTCCGGCACAACTCCGGCACAACTCCGGCACAACTCCGGCACAACTCCGGCACAACTCCGGCACAACTCCGGCACAACTCCGGCACAACTCCGGCACAACTCCGGCACAACTCCGGCACAACTCCGGCACAACTCCGGCACAACTCCGGCACAACTCCGGCACAACTCCGGCACAACTCCGGCACAACTCCGGCACAACTCCGGCACAACTCCGGCACAACTCCGGCACAACTCCGGCACAACTCCGGCACAACTCCGGCACAACTCCGGCACAACTCCGGCACAACTCCGGCACAACTCCGGCACAACTCCGGCACAACTCCGGCACAACTCCGGCACAACTCCGGCACAACTCCGGCACAACTCCGGCACAACTCCGGCACAACTCCGGCACAACTCCGGCACAACTCCGGCACAACTCCGGCACAACTCCGGCACAACTCCGGCACAACTCCGGCACAACTCCGGCACAACTCCGGCACAACTCCGGCACAACTCCGGCACAACTCCGGCACAACTCCGGCACAACTCCGGCACAACTCCGGCACAACTCCGGCACAACTCCGGCACAACTCCGGCACAACTCCGGCACAACTCCGGCACAACTCCGGCACAACTCCGGCACAACTCCGGCACAACTCCGGCACAACTCCGGCACAACTCCGGCACAACTCCGGCACAACTCCGGCACAACTCCGGCACAACTCCGGCACAACTCCGGCACAACTCCGGCACAACTCCGGCACAACTCCGGCACAACTCCGGCACAACTCCGGCACAACTCCGGCACAACTCCGGCACAACTCCGGCACAACTCCGGCACAACTCCGGCACAACTCCGGCACAACTCCGGCACAACTCCGGCACAACTCCGGCACAACTCCGGCACAACTCCGGCACAACTCCGGCACAACTCCGGCACAACTCCGGCACAACTCCGGCACAACTCCGGCACAACTCCGGCACAACTCCGGCACAACTCCGGCACAACTCCGGCACAACTCCGGCACAACTCCGGCACAACTCCGGCACAACTCCGGCACAACTCCGGCACAACTCCGGCACAACTCCGGCACAACTCCGGCACAACTCCGGCACAACTCCGGCACAACTCCGGCACAACTCCGGCACAACTCCGGCACAACTCCGGCACAACTCCGGCACAACTCCGGCACAACTCCGGCACAACTCCGGCACAACTCCGGCACAACTCCGGCACAACTCCGGCACAACTCCGGCACAACTCCGGCACAACTCCGGCACAACTCCGGCACAACTCCGGCACAACTCCGGCACAACTCCGGCACAACTCCGGCACAACTCCGGCACAACTCCGGCACAACTCCGGCACAACTCCGGCACAACTCCGGCACAACTCCGGCACAACTCCGGCACAACTCCGGCACAACTCCGGCACAACTCCGGCACAACTCCGGCACAACTCCGGCACAACTCCGGCACAACTCCGGCACAACTCCGGCACAACTCCGGCACAACTCCGGCACAACTCCGGCACAACTCCGGCACAACTCCGGCACAACTCCGGCACAACTCCGGCACAACTCCGGCACAACTCCGGCACAACTCCGGCACAACTCCGGCACAACTCCGGCACAACTCCGGCACAACTCCGGCACAACTCCGGCACAACTCCGGCACAACTCCGGCACAACTCTGACACAACTTTGGCACTTCTCTGGCACAACTATGGAACAACGTTCGCACACCTCTGGCACAACTCTGGCAGAACTGTGGCACAACTCTGGCATATCTTTGGCACAACTCTGGCACAACTCTGGCACAACTCTGGCACAACTTTGGCACAACTCTGGCACAACCCTGGCACTACTCTTGCACACCTATGGCACAAGTCCTCCACAAATCTGGCACAACACTGGGACAACTCTGGCACAAATGTGGCACAAATGTGGCAGAACAATGGCACAACTCAAACACAACTCTGGCAGAACTCTGGCACAACTCTGGCACGTCTGTGGTACAACTTTGGCACAACTCTGGCACAACTCTGGCACACCTCTGGCAAAACTCTGGCACAACTGTGGCACAACTCCGGCACAACTCTGGCTCAACTCTGGCACAACTCTGGCACAATTTTGGAACAACTCTTGCACAACTCTAGCACAACTCTGGCACAACTCTGGCACAACTATCGCACAACTCAGGCACAACTCTGGCACAACTCTGGCATAACTCTGGCCCAACTCTGGCACAACTCTGGCACAACTATCGCACAACTCAGGCACAACTCTGGCACAACTCTGGCATAACTCTGGCCCAACTCTGGCACAACTCTGGCACAACTATCGCACAACTCAGGCACAACTCTGGCACAACTCTGGCATAACTCTGGCCCAACTCTGGCACAACTCTGGCACAACTATCGCACAACTCAGGCACAACTCTGGCACAACTCTGGCATAACTCTGGCCCAACTCTGGCACAACTCTGGCACAACTATCGCACAACTCAGGCACAACTCTGGCACAACTCTGGCATAACTCTGGCCCAACTCTGGCACAACTCTGGCACAACTATCGCACAACTCAGGCACAACTCTGGCACAACTCTGGCATAACTCTGGCCCAACTCTGGCACAACTCTGGCACAACTATCGCACAACTCAGGCACAACTCTGGCACAACTCTGGCATAACTCTGGCCCAACTCTGGCACAACTCTGGCACAACTATCGCACAACTCAGGCACAACTCTGGCACAACTCTGGCATAACTCTGGCCCAACTCTGGCACAACTCTGGCACAACTATCGCACAACTCAGGCACAACTCTGGCACAACTCTGGCATAACTCTGGCCCAACTCTGGCACAACTCTGGCACAACTATCGCACAACTCAGGCACAACTCTGGCACAACTCTGGCATAACTCTGGCCCAACTCTGGCACAACTCTGGCACAACTATCGCACAACTCAGGCACAACTCTGGCACAACTCTGGCATAACTCTGGCCCAACTCTGGCACAACTCTGGCACAACTATCGCACAACTCAGGCACAACTCTGGCACAACTCTGGCATAACTCTGGCCCAACTCTGGCACAACTCTGGCACAACTATCGCACAACTCAGGCACAACTCTGGCACAACTCTGGCATAACTCTGGCCCAACTCTGGCACAACTCTGGCACAACTATCGCACAACTCAGGCACAACTCTGGCACAACTCTGGCATAACTCTGGCCCAACTCTGGCACAACTCTGGCACAACTATCGCACAACTCAGGCACAACTCTGGCACAACTCTGGCATAACTCTGGCCCAACTCTGGCACAACTCTGGCACAACTATCGCACAACTCAGGCACAACTCTGGCACAACTCTGGCATAACTCTGGCCCAACTCTGGCACAACTCTGGCACAACTATCGCACAACTCAGGCACAACTCTGGCACAACTCTGGCATAACTCTGGCCCAACTCTGGCACAACTCTGGCACAACTATCGCACAACTCAGGCACAACTCTGGCACAACTCTGGCATAACTCTGGCCCAACTCTGGCACAACTCTGGCACAACTATCGCACAACTCAGGCACAACTCTGGCACAACTCTGGCATAACTCTGGCCCAACTCTGGCACAACTCTGGCACAACTATCGCACAACTCAGGCACAACTCTGGCACAACTCTGGCATAACTCTGGCCCAACTCTGGCACAACTCTGGCACAACTATCGCACAACTCAGGCACAACTCTGGCACAACTCTGGCATAACTCTGGCCCAACTCTGGCACAACTCTGGCACAACTATCGCACAACTCAGGCACAACTCTGGCACAACTCTGGCATAACTCTGGCCCAACTCTGGCACAACTCTGGCACAACTATCGCACAACTCAGGCACAACTCTGGCACAACTCTGGCATAACTCTGGCCCAACTCTGGCACAACTCTGGCACAACTATCGCACAACTCAGGCACAACTCTGGCACAACTCTGGCATAACTCTGGCCCAACTCTGGCACAACTCTGGCACAACTATGGCACAACCCTGGCACAACTCTAGTATTACTGTGGCACAACTCTGGCACACCTCTGTCACAAATCTGGCACAACTCTGGCACAACTCTGACACAACTATGGCACAACTATGGCACAACTCTGGCACAAGTCTGGCACAACATTGGCACAACTCTGGCAAAACTCTGGCATGATTTTGGTACGACTTTGGAACAACACTGGCACAACTCTCGCACACCTATGGCACAACTCTGGCACAACTCTGGCACGACTTTGGCAGAACTGTGGCACAACTCTTGCATATCTCTGGCACAACTCTGGCATATCTCTGGCACAACTCTGGCACAACTCTGGCACAACTCTGGCACAACCCTGGCACTATTGTGGCACACCTATGGCACAATTCCTTCACAAATCTGGCACAACGCTGGGACAACTCTGGCACAACTGTGGCACAAATCTGGCAAAAAAATAGCACAACTCGAATACAATTCTGGCAGAACTCTGGCACAACTCTGGCACGTCGGTGGTACAACTTTGGCACAACTCTGGCACAGCTCTGGCACACCTCTGGCAAAACACTGGCACAACTGTGGCACAACTCCGGCACAACTCTGGCTCAACTCTGGCACAACTCTGGCACAATTCTGGAACAAATCTTGCACAAATCTAGCAAAACTTTG